>JASANB010000180.1:0-66168 GCA_030248155.1 Sabatieria punctata | reverse complement strand
TTAATGAACAACAGGACAACTTTGATGCCTTGGAATAATTCAGTCGCACTGTAACGCAATTGATTGTAACACATCTCATCATGGTGAAATTGGTCTGGTCTGTGTACAAGGTCTACAATTTGAATGGTTTTGAACTCTCTCAAACTTCTTATGGATGTGTAAGAGACTGAGACTGCTAATCAGGCTAAACAAACTGTGTTTATGATAACAGAACCACAAAAACAGAACATTTTTAATCAGATTAAAGGTTGACAGATAATTACTTTTCCACATCTGTCACACTGAGGTTTAGTATTCTGTTCTTCTCACTGTTTGTATGTCGACTGCAACCAACAAACATGGGTTAAGTCATATGGTTTTTACATGTACTATTGTTTCTCTTATGCAAAAATACCAGAACATGCCATTTAGGCACCTTACTCAGTTAACAGCACTATAACCAACATACTGAATATCCAGTAATGATCCACAATAATCAACTGACGGCAACTGTGAGGGTAGATTGACCAGGAGACATCATCCCTGCTTCCAAAAACTTGCGTTTTTAACTGAAATGCATTGTGTGATCCCAGGGATATAGAATTCCATCATCTGTTCATTTTAATATGACCTATGGCTGCTTCAGTGAATGCTTCTGCCATTGGTGCACACTGAATCTTGCCTCACTCATGTTTGACTATTATACTAAAGGTCCCAATTTTGCTGTGTTCAGCTTCTCTGGCCTCTTAGGGCTTCTGCTGTCTTTGCTCATGCTATTTTTCTTAAAACCAGGCAGCTGAGTCAGATATGCACCTCATAAACCATAATAATGTGGCCATTACCTAGCAGATTCACTATAATTATCTGGTTTGAGCCCATAATTACCAACGTTTATGACTTGTAACTTCTAAAAAGCTAGAAATTCATGCATGTCAGACTTTCTAACATACACCAGATGTTAGTAAGTTTGATCTGCCAAGGTGCTACTGGCACTCTGGTGCTAGAGATCGCGTTGATACAAGGCACCATAGCAGGTTCAATCTTCTACATGCCAATTGAACAAAGAGCACAACAGGGCTAACTGAATCATGGGAAACCATCAAACTTGTCTTGTTATTTATTATTTATTATTTAGGTGTTCGTACAAGTTTTATTTGAAAAATCTGAGTCGGATTTTGTGGGATTTTTAAAGTGCGTTTAAACTTTTGCTAACCCTTTTTCTGACAGTCCGGCTTAGACTGGCTATAACTTTACTATAAAGCGATGCATTGCAGTGCAGTCTGCGTCAACCTCTTCGCAACATCTTAAGCTATGCAACGGTGTATAACACTTGCCAATTACCTTCAACAAATAAGTGAAAATTTAATTTTTCTTGTACCTGACTGGGTGCGTTTAAACTTTTGCACCCCACTGTACGTGTGTGTATGGCAGGGCAGTAAAACTTTACCTTGTGTCAGGGTTATGGGCCGTCTATGCCCTGCCCTATGATTCGGCTTCCATTCTGTTGACACTGCCTTGTGGCTGGCAAGTTTTTCCGGTGCAGTGCGTGGCCGTCACACGACAGAAAGCCGCCCTCATCCACAATGGAAAAAGCGCATGTGCCACAACTCACGTCAAAGAACTGGCAGATTTGGCGAATGATGATGCGCAATTACCTCGAGTCGCAGGACTACTGGGGAATCGTGCACCGAACCGAGCCACTGCCCACGGAAGAAGGACCGCAAGCGGGGAATGCCGACGAAGAAGGAGCCGCAGCCGGACCGGCGAGACAGGTAGACGTGCGAGCCGCCCAGGCGC
The DNA here is from genome assembly GCA_030248155.1 of Sabatieria punctata. Taxonomy (NCBI): domain Eukaryota; kingdom Metazoa; phylum Nematoda; class Chromadorea; order Araeolaimida; family Comesomatidae; genus Sabatieria; species Sabatieria punctata. Next base: position 64,392 of record JASANB010000180.1, on the reverse strand, counting down.
AGTGGCAAGTGGTACATAGTTGGTACAAACGTCGTCAGTTAGCGATGTTCACGTTGCTCGCGTCCCTGTCTGCTGAGGTAGAACGGTGCATTAGAATCACAGACGAGACTGATCCAGCAGCCCTATGGGACAAGTTGGTCGCTCATTTCGAACAAAAATCGCAAATGAGCCTGGTAGCTATTCACACCGAGCTGAGAGCGATGGTTTATGACGGCAAGTCAAAACCATCCGAATGGCTATCAAAACGACAAAAGTTGTATGATCAACTGCATGCAATGGATCAGCCTGTAGCAGAGTCTATGCAAGTGATAGATGCGCTGGTGGCTTTACCACCTGGTTGGGAGAACATACGCAGTATCGTTAGCGCCGCATCTAACAACGCACCGGCAGACAGACCCTATACGCCAGACCAGTTAGCAGTGCAACTAGATGACGAGTGGCGTTTGGTCAATGCAAGCATGTGTTCCAAAACCAGTCAACCTCAAGCAAACGTAGCAAACATGAGAGGCAGAGGTTCTGGTCGCAATCGTGTGCGTGGAAGAGGCGGTAAAGGTGGGTCCACTGGAGCACAATCACACGCTCATTCCAACAGCAATGCAGACAACATGTACAATCTGAAGTGCTACAACTGTCAGGGCTATGGTCACAAATCAAACGCGTGTCCAAGCGCTAAGCGTGGTCGAGGTCGTGGCTTGTCTAACCAGGCAACTGGTCAGGCAGCTACAGCGGACACTGATGGTGACAGTAGCAACACGGCTGCATTCACTGCAAGTGCATCTACAGCTTCACTTCCATCGAGTCGACTGCAACTTCTTCTCGAATCTGGAGCTTCTCATCACATGACGTCCTGCAAATTTGCCTTGTCCAACTTCGAATCGCTTCCTACTCCAATTTCCGTCACTGTTGCCAGTGGAGCAGTGATACATGCCACCGGCAGAGGAGTTCTGCATTTGATTGACACCACTACCGGTGGTGCTTTCCACATGCGAAACACTCTCTATGTGCCTGCACTCAATGGGACACTATTTTCTGTGCCAGCCTGCGTCGCTTTGGGCAACTCTGTGTCCTTTGAGTCTGGATTTGCTTCTCTTTGCAATCCTACTGGTGCAGTTGTGGCAAAAGCCGTTCCTAGTTGTGGTGTGTATGTAGTGCGAGCTCAGTTGGACAATTCACGTGGACGCAAGGTTTGTGGGGATCCTGTGCGCCAAAACCCCACCTGCGCAAGTTACAGTATCGTGCATGTTGATGGTCCGCCATGTGCCTCTGTTGTAGACTCAGTTACGTGTGGTTTAGCAGCGGTTCAGTCGGAACCCTCAGCGAGTGTGCAGTTGCAAGCGAATCAAGTATGTGGCCGGCTGGAAAGGGCCACCTTAAACGGGCAAGTTTCTGATGCAAAAGCTGATAATGTACCTTCAGTGTTTCTAGCCAATCAGAGCGAGCAATCGGTACAGATTTCACCAGAAAATCGTGCGAATTACATTGTCCCACTGCCCCATGGGACCCCAGATGGTGATGTATCGGTAACCGCGTGTTCAGTGCGTCAGCCTACTGTTTCAGTGCAGACCTGGCATCATCGCTTTGCGCACCCCGGGAAGGACATCATGTCACATTTGTTGCGTGGGGATTTGGTCGTTGGTCTCAAATCGGATCAGACAACGTTCAACGACTTCTGCGAGCCATGCACTGTTTCAAAGGCAAAACGACAACCGTTTCCCAAGTCAGCCTCCTTTCGTGCCACTCGACCCATGGAGCTGATGCATACGGATTTGTGTGGGCCGTTCACCCCGGTATCCTATGATGGCAAACGGTATTTTCTTTCCTTAGTGGATGATTATACTCGTATGGTGTTTGTGAAATACCTGTCACACAAATCAGACACACCACACATTCTCAAACAGCTCATATTACAACTTGAGAAACAGTCACAGTGCTCACTTGTCACTTTACGCTCTGATCAAGGTGGAGAGTACACTTCCAATGAGTTCAACGATTGGCTTAGTTCCAAAGGGGTACAGCATCAGTACTCAGTCAGAGACTCACCACAGCAAAACGGGGTAGCGGAACGCTTCAATGGTGTCATCTTGGAACGTGCTTGTGCTCTTCTTGCAACCAGTGGTCTTCCAAGAAAGTACTGGACTGAAGCTGTGGCATCAGCAGCTTATGCTCGCAATCGTTCTCCAACGAATGCTCTCACACCAGTTTCGACACCATACGCTTTGTGGTTTGGTCATCCTCCAGACGTTTCACATCTGCGTGTGTTTGGTTGTGTAGCTTATGTCCATTTGAATGAGAAAGAACGCACATCAAAGCTCACCAATCGCGCAGTGAAAGCGTACATGCTCAGTTATCCTGCTGGTATCAAAGGGTACAGACTTCTCTTGGCCTCCAATGAGTCAGTGGTGGTTCGTCGCTATGTTGTCTTTAATGAATCATCGTTCTATGGCTGTTCACTTCCATCTGAGATTGATCTTCCTTTGTTCGTCTCTCCAGAATCTGCAGTTCAGGAGGAGAATGAGCAGAAGGAGCAAGTGCAACCTAGTATGGAACTGCAGCTTCGAGTCAACCAAAATCCACCAACTGAGGAACTGCCTGAAGAGGAGGAGATAGTTCCAGTTCCGCCAGATGAGAATTTACCACAACAACCAGTAGAACCACAAGATCGCCAACCCAGACCTGAGAACCAACCACCCGCTCAACCGCAGAGAGTGTCTAGCAGACTGAACAATGGTGTAGTGATTGTTCTGGCCAAGCCAAGGTAGTTCAGGCAAGTGAAGAAGAACCAGCTAGCTGGAAGCAAGCTATGCAAACCTCCCAAGCAAGTCAGTGGATGAAAGCAGCCACTGAAGAGTTCAATTCTCTGTGTGAGTTTCGAACATGGGATTTGGTTCCGCCAACTACTGGTCAGAAAGTCATTGGGTCAAAGTGGGTGTTCAAGGTCAAAAGGGGAGAACAAGGCGAAATTCTATGACATAAAGCAAGACTAGTTGCCAAGGGCTTTTCTCAGCGTTATGGTGTTGATTACTTCGATGTATTCTCACCAGTTGTTCGTTGGGAAAGTGTTCGCGCTCTCTTCGCTACTGCAGCACTCAAGGGAATGGATGTACACCAAGTTGATGTGGAAACAGCTTTTCTGAATGGTGTGCTGGAAGAAGAAGTCTTCATGCATCAGCCAGAAGGCTTTGTAGATCCACAGAAGCCTACCTATATCTGCAAGCTCAGGAGGAGCCTCTATGGACTGAAGCAGTCTCCCAAGTGTTGGAACAACGCCTTGGATCAAGCACTGCAGAAACTTCAGTTCAAGCAAGGAAGTGCTGATTCCTGTGTTTACACTGGCAAGATTCATGGCTTTGAGGTGCTCATTGGCGTGTAAGTTGATGACATGCTGATAGCTTGTGCAGATAGAAAGGCTCTTCAGAAAGCAAAACAACTTATCGGCAAGCAGTTCAAGATCAAAGATTTAGGCCGAGCTGCCTATTTCCTTGGTGTCTCAGTGAACAAGGGTGAAGATGGTAGCTACACGCTGAGTCAGGAGACCTATGCTGACAAGGTTCTGCAGAAATTCCAAATGCAAGACTGTCATCCTGTTGCTACACCTATGGCAACCCAGGAGCCACAACCCACAGGTCCTGGAGCAGAACTAGTGGATTCCTCCATGTATCAGTCGGCTATTGGGTCGTTGATGTTTTTGGCAATCGCTACGCGTCCAGATTTGTCTTTTTCTCTTGGACGGCTGGCTCAGTTCTCAGCAGCTCCATCTCGGTCGCAACGCCTAGTAGCCAAGTCGACAGCTGAATCTGAGTTCATTGCGCTATCTGACACTGCCGCAGACATCAAGTGGCTGAGAGCTCTGCTGGTCGATCTTGGATTAGCCCAGCAAAGTCCTACCAAGTTAAACGAAGACAACAAAGCGGCAATTCACTTAGTGTCATCGCCACACGGTCATGCGCGCACTAAGCACTTGGATGTCAAGCTCAAATTTGTTCATGACTATGCAAAGGCTGGTTTTCTTGACGTGGTCTATTGTCCTTCCTACTATGGGACAAGTGGCTGACGGTTTCACCAAGCCATTGCCAGCACCAGCGTTCAACAACTTCCTCAGAGCGCTGGGTCTACAGTAAACACCACGTTACACGCAGTACGCAGATACACACACGCACTTTTACATAACTGCAAGTTTTTGTATGTGTATGTCTGTGTAGTATCTAATCGACAGTATTTTTTGTAACTTTGCGTTCTTACTGTTCCCTTACAGTTCGGATTAGTCCGAGGAGGAGTGTTAACGTGTTTATGTTTTGCGGACTAATTATGTTCCTGCTCAATAAACATCGTACGTGTATTTCTCTGTATTTCTTGGTATTACTGTACGTGTATTATTAAGGTTAGTTTTTTAACCGGACTAGCTGAGCTGTATGCTAATTGTTTTGGCCAGTACCTGCCTGTGCCTTCTTTTTTTATCTCGCGTGATAATGCTCTTGCTCTCGCTGTCTGCGTCCCTGCGTGTTGACTATACGATTACCGTTTAAATACATGTGTGTATGGCAGGGCAGTAAAACTTTACCTTGTGTCATTTTCACCTTTCATTCAATTTACATGCGTGTGCTTACCAAGTGATGAGTGTCTGGTTTGAAGACCACAATCAAACGATCGACAGTAAGGTGAAGAATTCCAAGGGCCTGCGAGTTTCTACAGAATGCACGCATAGCGAACACTATTGGCTGCAAGGGGTGGCCTGCTGGATCGATGAGAACTCCAGGAAACCGTAGTTTCGGATTTGAAGCATAAGTGAGCACGGTCAATAAAAGATCTGGCACTCCTAACGCTGCCACTACCAGAAAGAATGGACTTCTTAGTTCTTCGGTTTTCCGGTACTTTACTATGACTACCAGTAGTAACACGTAGACAGGCACTGAGACCAAGACGAACAGTAGAATCAATAGTTCTGCTGAGACAAAGTAGAGGGACATATTTGACCTAGACTCACAGACGGGTACTGTGGAAGTGTGAGCAGATTAATTACTGTGCTTGCGGCAACCTAATAATTTAAGGTAAATCGGCTCCGCCACACTAATTGAAAAACTGTAATTAACTTTTCTGCAGCACTTAAACTTATGCACTTCGACCGTCCTCCAAGAACCGGTTTGTTCAAGAATAGAGATTATGGAACATCTGATCACAAGTCTGAACAACATGCAGGTAAACAGGTGCAGCCTTAATAACAACCACTTACAACCAGTGGCGTATCCAGGGGGTGTAGGGTGGGTACAGCCCCCTTTGCGGTGGAGGTATGAAGAGAAAGCCAGTCAGAAATAAGCAAAACTACGTATATGAATCATATACCAAAACTGTCTATTTTGTGCTCAGAAGGCCTATTAAATGTTTTTAAAGGCTACCATTTTCTCGCCCTGCTCGGCCACAAACCCAGCCAGGTACTTGTAAGTGTAGTAATTTCTTTTAATTTTAATTTAATATCTTTTAAACGTGTTTCTGAAGGCAATTTTGCTCGATTTTCTTATTCTGGTTGGGAAGCGGCCCAACCAGTCAGTTTAAAAATTTTACATCACCCCCTTTCCGAAATCCTGGATACGCCACTGCTTACAATTCAAACACAATTCAATGTCAACACATTCAAACCCGCTGTTTAGAAAAGTTCGCAAACCGTATTTAAAGAAAAAGCTTTTCTTCAATCTTGGAGTAAAACAGTTCCCGGCCACCACACGGCATCTACTAAATAAATGAGCGCAATCCTACGTGTAAGATCGATCCGGATTATTTAGATCCCTTTTTCAAAATAACAGCATAAAAATCCGTTTTAAAAATCACCACTCCGTTAAGATTTTGTACCATATATGGTGCCGGGACCGGCATGGCACCTGTACCCAGGCTAGTGGCTATTCTTTGCTCAGATATCACTGTTCGCTTTGACATCGAACGAATAGGATAAAATAGTGTCTCAGATAACTGGACGTAGCCAGTAAAAGCCAGGGGTTTATCAAGTTCAACAGCATATTGCTTCCGAGCATGGCAAACATGCAGGGAGCCGGTTTGGCTGAGAGCCATTTAGGACGGCACGCAGCAGGTGTGAATGTAGAATTAACAAACAAAATCAAACTCAACACTGCACCAGTGATGAAGAGATTCTTCTCAGCCCTTTGATGGGTATCCTGCTCGATATCAGAGACTGCGTTGCGTCCCTTCCAAAACTTGCGAAACATGGCCGCGTAGCTGACTGATGTAGCAACCAGTGTGACGGCTATCGTCGCTGTAGAAGTGAGGATGGTTAACTTCTGACAAATGCCGTGAGCAGGGCCTGGCCGATCAGATGTACTACGGTTTGCTGGCGGCTGGACTTGGCAGGCCGGGATGATGAGCAGAGGAATTGCTGGCAAAATTGGAATCATCAGTTGCCCGATCAGAATCGCTATCAGTGTACGCTTGGTTGTTATAATCTAAAAAAGTACGTAATCGCTTTGCTGCTGCAAAAAACCTCGATCGGTAACTTAAAAAATCATCTCGAAAACATACGCACAAGCTACAGTGGACAGATTTCAGAAGATTATAGAGAACTATAGTCCATGTCAAAAAAGAGCGGACTGGCGGTTTGGGTGCATCGGAGCGCATTTTGCCTCATAACCAAAGTTGTAGAGTGGCTCGAGCTCGGTACTCTGGTGCAACCTAATCTGCGCAACGCGCCATGGTAATGCTAATCTGCGCAACGGGAAAAAAATCAGCTTTTCCTGTAGTTGGGATGAACGCGAGTTTTTCAGTGAATTATGATCTACAGACCTCGGGGATTTCAAAAATGTATTCATATTTCTTCTAGGTGGAACGGTTCTAGAGTTATACACCATCAAAGTTGGCCGAAAATGCTAAAAATGGCCATTTTTGGCGATTTTCAGATTTCTGGGGGGGATTGGAATAACTCTGGACCAGATTACTGGTCCACATGGTGGTAGTACGAGGCTCACTTGTTTGGCTTCTTGCGATGCGAGCTGCCCCTCTATAAGGCATACCATACCTCTACTGTACCAAGAATGTATAAAGGAGTGGCAAGAATGTGCCACTCAGCGGCCGAGTGTCCATGCGCTGCACTATAATTACCGGAGGGTTCAGGAAATTCGCGACCCCTCCTTTAATTGCGTATGCGCTTTATTGCAGCGCAACCCGATTTTTGAGCCGGATATTCAATCTGCCTTTGCGAATATAGCCGCCCCCGTTGATTCCTTAAGTCTACGGCAACATGATAAAGGAAAAGAAAGGTAAAAATGCTGGGATATGCGGTCTCAGCGAGTTTGAGATTGGAAGCCATATTCACCAAATGGCAACAGCAATAAGATCGGCTTCCGAAAAAGGCAATAAGAAGGTCTGACCAATGTTTGCAAGTGCTTCTTAAGTGTGTCGGCCAGATGGAGCGTCTGGCGCTTTCTTTTGCCGCAACTTTGAAAGTGTCGTGTAGTGGCCATTTGCTGCTGTCGCTGTTCATAATTCGAAAGCACTAGAGAGCTGCGGTGGCGGAGGCGATGCGCGAGCCTCATTTAGGTTAGTTTAAAGGGCGAGCGAAGAGGGGAGGCCCTAGTGTGTGGCTCAGTTGTAAAGCGCGAGTGACCTGTGTGAGGCTGAAGCGCGACTCTCTATTTGTAAGGGTGAAACTCTAATGGCGAGCCGCGCGGTGAATTAGACGACAGTCCAGTCTAGTCTAAACTTGCCAACGCTAGCCTAAAACACAAATATCGGTCGTTCCGGATTGGAGGTAGCCTTCTTCTTCTTGCATAAAATCGGTGCTTGATTGCGTGAAGCGCAAAAAAGAATGCACGCCGCATTTTATGCGCGTGTTTTAAAATTAGGCAGTGAACCAAGCCAACGTCATGCAGCATAAACATAATCACAAACGGTACTACTGCTTGTACCGTCACTGTCAATGTTTGACGGTCCCGTTAGTGTTTAGAGCACTGGACCGGCAATCCAAAGATGTTGGGCCCGATTGCCAGCTACGCCATTGAACATGCCTAACTTTTTTCACCTTTCATTCAATTTACATGCGTTTGCTTACCAAGTGATGAGTGTCTGGTTTGAAGACCACAATCAAACGATCGACAGTGATGTGAAGAATTCCAAGGGCCTGCGAGTTGCTACACACTGCACGCATAGCAAACACTATTTGCCGTAAAGGGTGGCCTGCTGGACCAATGCGAAATCCAGGAAACCGTAGCTTCGGATTCGATACATAAGTGAGCACGGTCAGCAAAAGATCTGGCACTCCTAGCGCTGCCACTACCAGAAAGAATGGACTTTCTAGTTCTTCGGTTTTCCGGTACTTTACTATGACTACCAGTAGTATCACGTACAAAGGCACAGAGACCAAGACGAACAGTAGAATCGATAGTTCTGCTGAGACCAAGTTGAAGGACATATTTCACCTTGAGTGACAGACCGCACTGCCGAGGTGTCAACAGATTAATTACTGTGCTTGCGGCAATCTAATAAACTTAAGGTAAGTCGGCTCCCGCCACACTAATTGAAAAACTGTAATTAACTTTTCTGCAGCATTGAATCTTATGCACTTCAACCGTCCTCCAAGAACCAGTTTGTTCAAGAACAGAGATTATGGAATATCTGATCACAACAAGCCTGAACAACATACAGGTAAACAGGTCCGGACCGGAATGGGGTTGAAAGCTTCTGTCATCAGTAGGGGTCCATAAATTTGGTCCGATCCGATCCGATGTGCGGGGGGGCCCTATGGCCTACAATCAGACTCGTGGTCCATTTCGCGACCCCCGTGATTCGTCATCTCGGACATTGACGACTCTTAGCCATGTTGCTGGGTGCGAGTGCCAGGCGTGTTGACGTCATCATGCTGTCAGCTTGCGACGGCCGCTTGGTGCTCCCGGGTGTGAGAGAGGTCCCCCAGACATATAGTTGGTCTCTCATGCAGCTTCTGACGTCATTGATCTTCTTCTCCAACGCGGCAGGCTTTGGTGTTTAGGCAGATCCAGTCGGTTTCCATTTTACCTACTCGCTGTCACCAGCTTTCGGTGGCCTGGGTGGAGCTTTGTGCCGACGACCAACTCTTTGGGGCAAGAACTTTGCCGCGCCGAGAGGATGAGTTCACGAGCACGCGCACAGTGGCTATGCGGCCGAAACCACGTATAAGGGGCCGTCCATAAACTACGACGTTCAGAGAGGGGGGGGTGGGGGTACCCCGAAAACCGTCGCAGAACGTCAGAGGGGGGGGTGGGGGGTTGAGGCAAAACGCTGACGTATTTTTGGCCTTTTTTGGTAAGGTTTGACGATTGCAGAATAAGCAAGAATGCAGAGAAAGTCAAACGGATTTTGACACATTTTTGTAGTTGTACAACATCAGTATGTTGGCGTGATTTGCACACGGTGTGCAAAAAAACAACCCAGCAGATTTTTTACTGTACCAACCGTAAATCCCAACCGATTTGAATAAATCTTTTTTGAATGAAAGACAAATAAATTATCGATTGGTAGAGTTTTCGTAAAGATGCTCTGCTTGTAGGTTCTCGAGGTATTTGCCCTCAAATTTGAAACACTGATTTTGGCAATGAACAGGAGTGATTAAAAAAACAACCCAGCAGATTTTTTACTGTGGCAACCGCAAATCCCAACCGATTTGAATGACTCTTTTTTAACTGAAAGTTAAATAAATTTTTGAAAGATTGGTGAAACTAACTGGTAAATACGTATGTGCACAGGCATAAATTTTTCTATTATTCATTTGTGATTACGCAGTCAGAAAAGCAGCTTCAGATTTTGAACGAAAATTCGAAAATTTTATTTCGGGGGGGGGGGTTTCCTCCCAAACGTCGTAATTTTTATGGTGGGTGATGATGAAAACGTCGGTAAACACATCATGCACAACACAACAAAAAGAAAGAGTTTCCGAAGCCAAATGAAGCAAGTAGCACACGTTTACTCGGCAAACAATACAAAGAATGCTGAACTGTTCAGCATAAATTTTCAATACATACGTACTGTACGTGCGTACGACTGAATGCAATGGCGGAGAATAGGTAAAACTGCACCAATAAACTATTTATATTTGTCGCATTTTCAATGCCTACCCGTTCCGAATGAGTGCTTAGTTAGGTGAATGCAATTTAAAATTGAAACTGGGTTAGGACCTACCGTGACGGGTAGAATTCTCTGGCCCACACGTGTTTTGAAGGCTAACTGATTTGTTTGTTCGTTCGTTGGCTTAAAATTCACTTTTGGCAACGGTGGTTGCACACCATGATCGCTTTGCTTTTAACGTGCTGTTTTTTCTCCGCCGTACAGGCAGACTGGAAATCTGATGCTCTGAAATTTCACAACGACATGCGCTCTCGAGTAGCGTTGGGAGAGCAATCCGGAGTTCCAAGCGCCGCTTATATGGCTAAATTGGTATTATTAAACTCTCGAAATCCAGCCAAAAAGCGAACATTAACAACTGGACAAACTCCAAGCAAAAAACTTGTTTGCTGTGTGTTCGTGTGCTTGTGTTCTGTTCGAGATAAACAGGACTTGTGATTTCGCCTCTACTTCTGCGCCAAAAACTTTATTCTGCTTCAGGTTTGGGACAATGAGCTGGCCGCCGGTGCCCAACAGTATGTGAATACCTGTCCAGACACTCATGGTAGGGTGAGGGTGTTTGTTTTTGTCGTGCCTCTCTAATCTCCAATTTCTAGACCCTACGAATAAGGCAAACCAAAGAGGGGAAAATATTGCCAACCACCCGGTAATAGGTAGCTGGATGAAGTCAATGCAGATGTGGTTTGACGAAGTCAAAATACCGGGCATCAATTACGACAAACTCAGTTTTAGTGCCGCTACTGGACACTACGTTGCGGTTAGCTTTATGGGATTTGACAATTGTCGGTGTCACGATGGTAGTTGAGTTAAAAATTCTATTCTTTGGATACTTGAAGGCTTTGAAATTTGCAGGAATGATTAGTGTTGCCATTGGGCATAACTACTGTAATTTTAATGTATTAATATTAAATTAATATTAAATTTATTATGTTCATTGAACAGTATAAATAGATAAGTGTCTGTTCATAGTGTACTATAAACTTTCTGTTGATTTTAGCAAAAGTGCTTCTTATAAGCTATTAAATCATGATCGAGCTTTAGGTGCCAATCAAAGGAAACACCCCAATCAACACACTCAGTCCTGTGCCAAATTACAGTGTTGGCACTCTAATCACTCACTATTTACCTTAACGATAAATTTCAGATGGTCTGGGGCAGAACGAACAGAATCGGGTGTGGCTACAAATCAGATTGTACCACCGGAGAATACGCCAAAAAATACAGCCCATACGAAATGCTAATTTGTCGCTACAAAGAACAGTACGTACGTAAAAACATGTCAGTCTATGCATACATGTAACAGGTCATCCGCCGAAGGGGGAGTGGGTTGGGTGTCTGAGCCCAAATTTTAGTGAGGGGGTTCTGCACTAAAAAACGCTCAAAAATCGTCAAAAATAGCTAATTTGGGCTCAAATACAGCTAAAAAGTGCTGTTTTACAGACGATTTTGGCAATTTTTGTGTCTGAAATTGTAAAAAATCGCAAAAATTTGCTCAAAAATTACTTGCCCGAAAATCGAGGGGGTCCCCATCCGGAGGGGGTCTGGCCTAAGTCGGATGGGGGCAGACTGCCATACGCCCCTCTTACATGTATGAGTCTACGTACAGTACATATAAAGCGCAAACCATTTTACAGAGGCAACGTTCCAAACAGACCTATTTTCAAGCGCGGCAAACCTTGTTCCCTTTGTGACGGAAAATGCGACAAAGGACTGTGCGAAGGGAAAATGATTGGCGGAGGTACGTAAACCAAACCCTCACTGTAACGAAGAGCAACGGTTAAGCCTAAAAACCAAGGCCTGCAACCATAGGAACAGAGGCTTTCTGCGCTATTTTATGCAAATTTATGATTGCAGATTGTCGAGACAAGGCGAAAACGAGCACTTGTAAGAAATACCTCTCGATGGGAATCTGCACGGATACGGTGAGATATCCCGGACCTGCTAATGACAAAGTTCGCAATGCCTGCAAAAAGACGTGCAAATTATGCACTCCTGCTCAAGCCACTCCTCAACAAGCCAAACCCGCCGCTGCCAAAGCTACTCAGCCTCCTTCTTCTCCTCCTCCTGCTGCTGCCCAAGCCAAACCGGTTGCTAAACCAACATCGAAACCGGCTCAAGCTCAACCGCCAAAACAGACTCCTTCCGCTGGTAAAATGCAGCTTGTTGAAAAAAACGGGAATTTTCTTCTCGCTTTAGTTTGAGCGGACGGATTTTTTAGCTTTCGGTCTAATTTTAAAGAGCGCGCAATGGACTATCGATTGGTTGATAACCGGCCAAAAAGAAACCACTGAATCGGGTACTGTAAGAGTTTAAAATGAGCGAGTTCAGCGCACTGCGATTTTCTCTTGTCTCTTTTAGATTATAATGTTTTTTACGGATTTTGCCGCAAACTCGGAATGGGAAGTGTGTGCTAATATTCTCACAAAGCTGGGCGAACCTCCAGTAACCATTATTCGAGAGCTGATGATTGCTAAGTGCACGCACGGCCGGCCACTAACAGTCATTCTCTCAACTGAAGTTGAGACCTTCGAAAATGCTTGGGTTTCTCTTGGTGCCTCTTCTTAAAATACAGCGTTCAGATTTTAAAGAATAGTTGTTGGAGGCTCGCCTCGCCGAGCTTTGTGCGAAACTTAGCGCACACTTCCCATTCCGAGTTTGCGGCAAAATCCATAAAAACCTTATAAACTAAAAGAAACTAGAGAAAATTGCAGAATGCAACTCGCTCACTTTAAACTCTCACAGTACCCGACTCAGTGGTTTCTTTTTGGCGGGCGACCTACCAATCGATAGCCCATTGAGCGCTCTTTCAAATGAGACCAACTTTTATCACTCCTCTTGTTGTCTGGTTTTGGTTTAGATTGTAAGGATAAGGGCTCCACAGTTACGTGTCAGAAATACAAAGGTTGGGGCATCTGCAGCGATTTTGTCAAATTTCCGAGAACTGGAAAATACTCGGCCATCAACAATAAAGTGAGAGACTCGTGTAGAAAGACCTGCAATATGTGTCCGGCTCCCGGTCGGTTGGTTTAACCTTAGAATTTAACCGAAGATCAGTCAAATTAAGAGCCAATTTAGACTGTAAGGATAAGAGCCCGTCGTACAAATGCAGAAAGTACCTGAAAATGGGCGTCTGTACCGACTTCGCGACGTTCCCTAGCACAGGTTACGCTGGGCCGAGTAACAACCGAGTGCGAACGGCTTGTAAGAAGACGTGCGGTCTGTGTCACTAGCAACCTTTTCCTGTTGGATTGAATTTTGGCCTGGTTTAGCAATAGTAATAAACTTTGGTTGGCTGCAATTACGCTGTGATTTATTATATTTTTCGCAATATTTGGCACTAATTGCGAAATTATGCTATAACCCACTTTTCGATAACTATAATTGCCAGTTAATAAACGGAGGCGGAAATCATTTGGAGCAGTTCAGTTCCGCCGATTCGGTGTTGCAACATGTTTCGCTTACTTTTCTGTTTGTCTTTCTTGCTTGCTTGTCAAGCCGACTGGAAGGCTGACGTTCTAAAGTTTCACAACGACAAGAGATCCGAAGTGGCACTGGGAAAACATCCGACTGCCCCTCCTGCCGCCTACATGGCTAAATTGGTAATATTCTAATCAAGTTTTAGTTTTGAGAATAATGTCTTTTGAAGATTCGTAAATTAAAACTGATCAATTTAGGTTTGGGATGACTCGTTGGCGGCTTTAGCTCAACGGTACGCTGACAGTTGTCCGTTGAAAGGTCATGGTAGGGTTTTGCTGCTCTTCCACTAGTGTTCTTCCTAGTGCGTGTATTTATAGATCCAACCAACGCCAAGAACAATAATGGTGAGAACATTTCGACGCATCCTAAAAAGGGCATGTGGATACAGTCGGTGCAGCAATGGTACGACGAGGGCAAACTTTCTTCACTGATCAACTACGACAAAAACGTGTTTAGCATGAAAACCGGACATTACACCGCGGTAGAGTATGCTCATTCTATTCTAATGTAATTTTGAAATGTCAAAATATTTCAGCTGGTTTGGGGCAGAACTTCGAAAATTGGTTGCGGCTACCAGACAGACTGTTCGCGCGGAGGAAAGAAGTTCACTAAACTGGTCTGCAAGTACAGAGAAAAGTAAGACACTGTACTACGCACGTACATACTGTATGAACAGTCAATTTAAGCAGGTTGGACAGGGCTTAATTTCTACGAAACCTCATTAATATACTACGAAGGTTTATTAGAGGGCTATTACTTTTGCGTTCCTCAATGAATTTCACTGAAATTTTGCATGCACACAATCTTAGAATTTTACATTTGAAAATTTCAGTCAAGCCCATCACTTCCACCACTAGTTATGTAGTTCCCTTTGACGGCAGACAGACACCTGGAATTGCACTTGGCCGAAATGTTGAGAGTAAAAAGTCTGAGCACCTGTGCAAGTTGTGTTAAAAGTTTAGCGAAATTTATTGACAAACACAAAAACGAAACCTGTGATAAGATAAATGGCCCACCACATACTTCACTACCTTCGCTAAAAAGACTACGGTAAAAGCCAGAAACTACATACGTAAACCTACATACGCCTTCAAGTCAGTACAGTACAATTGAATGAAACGTGAACAAGTTAGGCGTGCGCAGAGGCGTAGCCGGGAATCGAACCCAGCACCTTTGGATTGTCGGTCCAGTGCTCTAACCACTAAGCTACACGCCGATGCCAGACCAACACCTTAAACTCAGTATTTGAGAAAGCTAGCCAGTCATCTCACGCGCACCATATACTTCACTATCTTCGCTAAAAAAGACTACGATAAAAGCCAGAAACTACATACGTCAACCTACAGTATGTAAGCTTCACTCACCTGTACGTCCATAAGCCAGTCTATGCACAAGTCTGCTATGGGCTATCGAACCGATTATTCGAATAACAATTTCAGAGGAAATTTTCCAAACCGACCGATTTACAAGCGTGGAAAGCCATGTTCCCTCTGTGATGGAAAGTGCGACCAGGGCTTATGTGAAGGGAAAATGATAGGCGGAGGTATCTTGCTGCTCTCCCACCCAACCGCAACCTGTTATTATACAAACTTGTCTTAGATTGTATGGACAAAGCAAAAGCGAGCACTTGTGAGAAGTACAAAGGCATGGGGATCTGTGACGACTTTGCTAGCTGGCCCAAGAACCCTGCCAATGACAGAGTTAGAGATATGTGCAAGAAAACGTGCGGTCTGTGCAAAGTTGTCACAGCTGAGCCAGCACAACCACAAACCAACGCCGCACCGGTTTCACCTTCTGTAACAGCCACCAACCAAGCACAACAACAACAAGAACAGCAAGCACCTCAAGAAACTCCTGCGTGCGCCTTGACCAAGCCATCGAGTGCTAATCAAGCACCACAACCGCCGGCTCCAAGTAAAATGAAAAAATAACGTAAATGCACCAAGTGCCAAATTTTGTACCCAGGGTACACTATTTGGAGGGCTAGACTATTCAGCACTCTCCGGTACAGGGCGGCCTCGACCTGCCCATGTCTACGTATCTATTTTGTTGTTTCGCCTCAGTGGCGTATCCAGGGGAGTGTAGGGTGTGTACACCCCCCTTTGCGGTGGAGGTAGGAAGAAAAAGTCTGTCAAAAATATAAGAAACTAATGAATTATGTACTAAAACTGTCTATTTTGTGCTCAGAATGCCTTCTAAATGCGTTTTTGAAGGCCAAATTTTCAAAATTTTCTCGCCCTGGTCGGGCAGAAGCCCAACCAGGCCATTATAAACTGCTAAAACTTGTAATTTCTGTTAATTTTAAGCTCGGAATGCGTTTTAAACGCGTTTTTGAAGGCTAATTTTGCTAAATTTTCTTACCCTCGTTGGGCAGCGGCCCAACCAGGCACTTTCAAAATTTTACACCCCCCGCTTTCCAAAATCCTGGATACGCCACTGTTTCGCCTTGCTGTAATTTTTATGTTCGTCAATTAATTTCGCTGAAATTTTAACAGAGCATGGACACAACCTTAGAATTTTTACTCTCGAAAGTTTGGTCAAGTCTGTAGCTTCAACCACTAGTTATGCAAGACGTCAAGAAAGACGGAGACGTGGAGGTGCATAACTGGTGGTTGAATGAAGTGGCAAACATTTTCAGAGTAAAAATTCTAAGGCTGTGCAAGCGTGCAGTGTTAAAATTTCATCGAAATTGATTGAAGAACAAAAAAGTTACAACAAGTCGAAATCCGAGATCGATTAATAGGCCACTCTGTATTTTGAAACATTTCAACAATCTATTCTACTGTATGTCGAAGTTTCAGACTGTCACGACAGAACTAGTACGGGCAGATGTCTGAGTTTCAAAGCGATGGGAATTTGTGATAACTTTGTTAAATGGCCGAGGACTAACCGAGCTAATGAGCAATTCCGTGCTGCTTGTAAGAAAACATGTGGATTTTGCTAGATGTACGCGTACACCACCAATCGGCGAGCTGTCGCATGTGATGTGATGCCGAAAGGCCAATAAAGCATGAAACCAGCTCTGAAGCTACATTTGAATTTCGCGCGCTTTGCTCTTCGTAGATTTGGCTCTTGACGAGTATTGGTTCGTATGAATTTATGTTATGTCATCGGTTTAACCTTTACTCCAGGCGCTGTTTACATTATTCGTAAGCGTGGTCATCAGTGTTCCGACGACATCAATATTCGACGTTATTCGATATTTATAGCATAGTTACGCAAGAAAATCTGAAAGTTTGAAAGAGCAAACTGCTCTCGCTGCTTATCAGTCAAGCAATCATGCAATC
This sequence comes from Sabatieria punctata, assembly GCA_030248155.1. Taxonomy (NCBI): domain Eukaryota; kingdom Metazoa; phylum Nematoda; class Chromadorea; order Araeolaimida; family Comesomatidae; genus Sabatieria; species Sabatieria punctata. The sequence goes on along the minus strand of JASANB010000180.1, from coordinate 47,536 downwards.
AGCGATCTGATAAGTCGATCAATTAATGTGGCCCATTCTGAAGGCCTTCAATTAAAAGGTTGACCCTCTAAGGCCGATCCCCCACCCTCATTAGGCATAATGAGCTCAGACAGAATAGCGTATTTTAACTTATTTCAATGACAAATAACCCAAAAAAGCTTGACTTTGGTAAAAAATCGGACTTTTTTCCTCGTTCAATGCACAGTGCTTAGCGTACAAAACAGTGTGAAATGGAGCGCAAGGCCTGATCGTAGGACTTCGATGCCTCCATCACATTGTAGACGAATGATCTGAATGCTAATTAATCTGAAAAACAGCGAAATAAATATAAGGTTGATAACGGAAATTTTAATAAAATTACAAAAGATTCTGTTGTTATTGACCCCTGATCAGGAGGAATACGGTGCAAACCGACCAATCTGACTTGTTGTGCAGACATTGTATTATTATCATTGTACAGATTTGTTCAGTTGTGCGTTTGTGTTTTGTTTTCAGTTAGACTGAAATGCGCGTGAGTTGTGTTTCGGTGTTTCCAGCTAGAACTCGCCAAGCTTTTTCAGCTTACACTACTACTGTGCGCGATACTAGTGAGTGGTGGAAGGCTGTCTCAACCAGCCCTCACTGGTCCACTCTCTCAATACAACTGCACCGCTCTCTGCCTTGACTGTGTCCAGTGTCGCACGGCTTGTATCTCCGACTGTCTCCTCAGTAAGTGCAACTTCTGTTTGGCTTCTGAGCTCTTTCTTCACTGGATTGATTATTCTAGATACAAACAGCACTGCAGCCTGCAGAGCCCAACACCCAACCGATTCCTGCTGTGCTATAAGCTGCGGTCGTCAAAAGCGCAACCCACCAGAGAATCTGCTACACATACTTGAAGAGGCAATCAGTCAAACAACCAGCCACTTGGCAGAGCGAGCCAACACATACTCAGACGTGCCGCGACAGGCTCTCCAGGATGCCGTCGATAAAGCAAAGGCCGCCAGCGAACATGCAACGGAGACGTTTGCTAATCTAAGACGAAGTGTCACTGATCGAAATGACATCAACACACTCGACGCTGTCTTGAAAGCCCAGCGAGAGGCTGCTGCACACGAACTGGCAGTTCAACATCAAGCTGACACCTTTGCGAAAGAAGAGTTTGCCCGACATCAAGCTGAAGTGAACATTTTTAACCCTCTACAAGAGCCAACTGGAATCATACCTCAACCCGGACTAAGTGAGACGAAAGAAACACTGACGAGGAAAAGCTTTGATCTGAGCAGATCGATGCGTCAAGCCAAATACATATCACTCAAGGCTCAAGGATACAGAGTTAGTCAGATGCGAAAGCATGCTGGCGTCATGAAAAAACTGGCCATTGTTGCACGAAAGGCACAGTCACACACCGAACAACGGTTGCTGCCTGCCATCCGCAAGTTGAAGTCATTGTCACAGGACGAAATGGAGAAAGCCAAGAGCCTGCTGACGCAAGTGAGAAATGAGCTGACGGAAAGAGTCGAAACCATGCAGAGAAATGAAGATTTGGCATTCAGACAAGCCACCTCCGGCCTCTTCCCTGAGTGGAGTGATAGTTACAAGGCCAGGAAAGAGCACTATGACCATGTGAAGCAAAGCCGCAAATCACTTGAGCGGATGTTATATTTGCTGCCTCAACCTGACAATATTGGCCCGATATACCCTTAAAGCGCACAAATGGCTGCTGTGATTCTGTCTCTCTAGGCAAGACTAACCTTTGCACGAAAATTCTTTCTTTTGTCGCCTGTCTTCTGTGACTCAGTAAAATAGAACAACTGAGGCAACAAAAATATTTTGCCAGAACAGCTCAGCTTTTGTACTAAGGTTGACTACCCCTCAAAACGCATGAGTCTCGCATAACAGCTGTCTCAGTTTATGCACGATCGATCAGTCAGTTCACTATAATAGTTCAACGATTATATCTTATCAGTTGGCTTGGCAGAGCGAGCCAACACATACTCAGACGTGTTGCGATGGGTTGTAGAGAAAGCCATCAGGAAGGCAAAGGCTGCAAGCGAACATATGCAATTGATGCGTTTGATGATCTCAAACAAGGTGTCACTGATCGAAATGATGTCAACGCACTCGAAACAGTCTTGAAAGCCCAGCGAGAGGCTGCTGCACACGAACTGGCTGTTCAACATCAATCTGACACCTTAGTAAAAGAGGAGTTTGCCAGACACCAAGCTGAAAAATATTGGATATCTTCCCGACTATCGGTCGATACTATTGTGGGCAGGTATTGGAAAAGTACAGTGGCGGCCAAAAGTTTGGACGCACCCCCGAAATTTTCAGTTTTCTGTTAATAACACCTGTTCTGTTTGCAGTCTGCGGATGAAGTTGCGGGCTAAGTTTGTGCATAGTAGCCCTGCTTAACCTGAAACCATATGGTGTTCGGTCCCCTCACGTTGCTGTAATATAAATCCATTTTACAGAGACCCCAGCAAAATGGGTGGACAAAAGTTTGGACGCACCAACGGATTTTTTAAAAAAACGGAGCAACCTGCAATAATAAAGAACAAGCAAGAATTAAACATGTATTTAGGCGACTAGCAGTTTGTTAGGAAGCCATAAGACTTGACCACAACTGCACAGCGCTAGGGCATAGAGTTGACCAGTTTCTGGCACACAGAGTGGGGAATACAAATCCAAAATTCTGTAATGGCTGTCTCCAGATCGGACACATCTAGGGGTGCTTTACTGATAACGTCTCTCTGGACATATCTCCACAAATTTTCGATTGGATTCAGGTCAGGTGACTGAGCAGGCCGGTCCAAAACTGCGACTTTGTAGTTAGCGAACCACTGTTTAACTGACCTCACCGTGTGTTTGGGGTCATTATCGCGTTGAAACAGCCAATTCAGCCCGAGGTTCTGTTCTACATATAACAGCATGATGTCTACCAACATGTTGGTGTAGACGGTTTTATCCATGATCCTATGGATACAATAAATGGGCCCTAGGCCTTTCAATGGGAAAGAAGTCCACATCATAATGCTACCGCCTCCCCACTTTACAATGCTCTGCACAGTCTGGTCGGAATTCTTCGCCCACAAACGGCTTGACATATAGCGGGCTGTCACTTCCGCACCGATTCCACTTCTTTTCGTCCCTCCAGAAAACTTTGGAACCAATCTACAATGGTCCAATGTAGGTGGGCCTTTGTCAACTGGAACCGTTTTTGCGGTCACAAAAGTTGATAGGTGCTTTTTTCCTTGCGATGCAACAACTCAACCCTTTTCGCAGTAGAATTCAGTGCGGGGTTCATACAGAGATGCTTTGACCACACGCAGCCTCGATTTGCTCTGTTACCTTAAGAGCAGTCTTGTACCGATCACCTAGGCATATCATCACAAGGACCCATTCCTGCCATGTTGTATGCGATTTCGGTCGACTGGTTCATTTCCGATTGACGTTTGAACCGGTTTCAGAGAAGACAACTAAGGCAGAACGAACACCTATTTCCGGAACACCCGACTTGTCAGGCTATCTGAGATTAGAGAGACCACTCTGTCTGAGCTTAAGCACGAGAGCCCTCTTTAGTTGAATAGGTTGGTTGGACTGAGCCATCCTCCAAACTGCTGCTAAATTGCAATAAAAAGAAGACTAAATAGCAGCTACACATATTAACGGCTGCTAGGTTCCCTACAAAACATCTGGAAAGCAAAAAAATCAAGATAATCATAGGTGCGTCCAAACTTTTGTCCACCCATTTTGCTGGGTTCTTTGGAAAATGGATTCATACTACAGCAACGTGAGGGGGACCGAACACCGTATGGTTACAGGTTATACAGGGCTACTATGCACAAACTTAGCACGCAACTTCATCCGCAAACTGCAAACAGAACAGGTGTTATTAACAGAAAACTGAAAATTTTGGGGGTGCGTCCAAACTTTTGGCCGCCACTGTACCTAATACGTAACGTATCAGGTACAGGTATTTCAAATTACCCAATCAGGTATCAGGTATAGGTAGTGAAGAGAGAAGACAGCTTTACTTGTTAGACACACAACAATAATGACAAAAGGAATGCAAAGGTTTAGTATATATATCTTTCATCACTCCCCCTGGAGAGACCATAGGGGAAGACATTGACAGCACGATCGGATCGGTCCAATGGATCAGGAGTGACGTCAAAATGGACCTCTTCACAAGAGAATAATTGGGGAGCCAAATGAGAGGAATGTGGAGAGAGCACAGAGGATGAGTGAACGAAACAGTCCTGGTGAGTGTCCGAGTGCATGATGAAGCCATAGCCAATGAGGGGATCGAACCATTTGACGATGCCGGAGGCTCGTGAAGTAACCAGTGAGGAACGGTGATTGGTAAACTTGGAAGTGGGGCGCATATGAGAATGGGATGACTCGAGCACAAGGCGACAGACAGCCGGTTGAACTGGAGACTCTGAAGCAGCCTTGTTGGGAGGAGACTTGGTAGAGAAGACGGGTTGTGAACGGCACTGACGGGCAAAGTGGCCAACTTTGTTGCAATTGTGACATTTGGGAGGGGAACTGTTGGACTTGTCTGGCCTCGGAACTGACGGGGAAGATGAATGACGATTGAGAGAATTATTGATTGCCTGCTCGGTGTTGTAGAACTTGACAGCTTCTGTGGTAACCGAGTAGATGTCATGAGGCTGAGCGGGATCAGAGAGGTGCAGAATCATATGCTTCTTGACTTGATAGGGGAGGAGGTTGACGAACGCGGCTGCAGTGAAGCTCTCCGCGGATGGAAGATGGGCCAGTTGAGACTTGAAGTGATTGGCGAGCTTGACCACATCTGGATTGGGCGGCTGTTGAAGCAAGGTGAGGGCGACTTGAATGGGGGACTCGGCCGGTTGCAGGAGAGGCTCGAGATGAGCAAGCGCGGCGTCAAGAGTAGTAGTCTGGGCATCGGAAAGAGAATGGAACTGTTGTCTAGCAGGAGTATCGAGAGCATCTTCCAACACCCTACGCCATGAGAGACCAGATTGTTGAACGAAGGAGGTGATGTCAGCGGACCAGTGAGCGAACGAGACATCATTAGCCGACTGATCGAAACAGTAGATAGAAGGACATGGAAGAGTGACAGCGAGCTGTGGCTGTGCAGCTGGAGGATGGTCGCGAAGAGTCATAAGAAGGCGTTCGTAACGGTCGGCTTGCAGATCCATAAGACGCTGGAATGCTTCACACTGCCGTTGATCTTCATCGCGTCGTCATCGAGCCTCATCTTCACGTTGTTGTTGGTCCTCAGCACGCTGGCGACGTTCTTCATCTTCACATTGTCGTTGGTCGGTGTTCCGTCTGTGTTTTTGGTCACTGTTGTCCCGACGAGCCACTCCTGCTTCGGCCGGTTGTCCCTATCGCTCCGCTGTCACGGTGTAGCAGACGACGCTTGACAACAAGGATGTTTATGCCGGGGCACAAGTGTATCCTTCAACAGTGCCAGTGCACAACAAAAGACTGGCCACAACACACACACTCTGGGAGCACAGACTAGAGTCAGCCGCAAGGCAGGTGCGCAGGGAGAGAAAGTGATTGTGTCCAACACTGCCTTGCGTCTGGCTCTATCACTACACAGAGCTACAGACTAGGGCGCGGCAAACTGGCATGGCAGGCCGAGCCCGATCGATAATCTAGCCTAGACAACCAACACACAAGACGGCATGTACGTACCACAGCAGCATATCAATACGATACATATCAATCAAGCGATACATATCAATACCCTTTTCTTCTTAAAGGCCGTCTTCTGCTAGTTGTAGTCCCAGTCCCCATAGCGGTCCACCGGTCTTCGTTCTCTGAGAGGGTAGCGGCGCTCTGCTGGCTGCTGGCCGGTCTCTAGCTCGATCACTTTTGAGCTCGCTGGGGAATCTGGCACGCGCTGCATGTTCCTGGCGTTCCACAGTTGACCGTCTGACAGTTTGTAGTTGAATCTGCCCAGGACTGCCGTCACTGTGTAGGATTTGCGGGACCAAGGCGACTGTCCTTTGGGAGTGTGGCTCCTCTTGACACGAACGCGTTGTCCTTTGCGGTACATCTGCTGCCAGGGTAGCGTCTTTTTGTCTCCATTTCCGCCGCTCCTATTCGATTTTGCTTTGTTAGCAACAATTTTGTTGGCGTTTTCCGGAGACTCCTTCCCTTTCTCTTTTGTGGGGCGTGACTGGCGGCAAACTTCAAAAGCAAGCCGCGGCTGTCGTTTGAACATCTTCTCAGCAGGGCTCTGCTGCTCACCTTCCTGAGCTGTAGCTCGGTAGTGGCACAGAGTCTGAGTCAGTCCTTCCTCCCACTCCTGAGTCTTGGCGAAGGTCTGAATATGATGTTTCAGATACCGGTTGAACACCTCCACAAATGCGTTCTGCTGTGGTGTGTAGACTGGAGCTTTCTGGTGGAAGATGTCCCTCTCCTGCAGAAATTCTTCAAACTCCAGGCTGACGAACTGTGGTCCATTATCCGTGAGAATCCTGGCAGGGTTGCCATATCGAGCAAAAACCTGCTTCAACCACTGAATGATTCTTTTTGATGATGTGTCAGTGGTGCAGAGAATTTCTGGATACTTGGAGTAGTTGTCCAGCAACACCACTATGCACTTCTTGTGGGCTGGGGCTGTCTCAAATGGACCAGTGATGTCCATTGACAGTTCCACCCATGGTTCTTCCGGTGTGTACAGGTGTTCTCCGTGTGTGGGCACCTTAGGCTGCGACTTGGCAGAATCCAGGCAGGCACTGCAGTGACGCACAAACTCCTCGCTTTCTGTAGCCATTCCCGGCCACCAGTAGCCTTCTCTGAGCTTGCGTTTGTAGCGGACGATCCCAGGGTGTCCTTCGTGGGCTTTGCTGAGTAGTTCTCTTCGGAGTGGACCTGGAACAACGATCTGGCTGTTGTTTCACAACACCAGTCCTGTTTTGTCCTCCACCGAAAACTCGTCCTTCATCCTGTGATAAGGCAAGTTGCAAAATTGGCTGGGCAATTTGGCTTTGTCTGGCCAACCCTCCAGGCAGTATTGCTTGACTTTGCTCAGCACTGGGTCGTTCCTTAGAGCTTTGGCGATTCTTCCAGCTGAGAATCCCAACTCCTTGATGCAGCGAATCACTCCACTCGGTGCAGAATCGGTCTGCAGGCGCGACAAGACATCTGCCATGTGGTTGTTGTCACCAGGCATGTACTGCACATCATAATCGAACACGTTGAGTCTGTGCACCCAACGTTCGAATTTCTGCGATTTCCTCTGGTTCACCTGTCGATGTAGTAGTGCTTGCAGCGCTTGGTGGTCAGTTCGAAGCGTGAAGTGTCTGCCGAGCAAGTATTTCTCCCAATACTCGCAGAAAAACATTGCCGCATAAGCCTCCTTCTCGGTGGTGTCCCACTTTCGCTTGGTTGCATCCAGAGTGTGGTGTCCAAATGCGACTGGGAATTCCTGGCCGTAGTGCACCTGTGACAGCATCCCACCAATGCCATAACCAGATGCATCGGTAGTGACAAAGGTCTGCTTTAAGGGATCAAACATCTTAAGGCGCAGTCCCTTCGGTCCGCCGAGCAGCTTTTTCACTTGTTCGAACGCCTCCTGAGTCTCCCGACCCCACACGAACTTCGTGTTAGCCCGTGTGAGTGCTCGAATTGGTTCCAGCTTGTCGCACAGTGAGGGCACGAACTTTCTCAAGTAGTTGACGGCTCCCAAGAAACTTTGCACGTCCTTGATGTTTTTAGGTGGTGTCATCTGCCGCAGACTCTCCAGTTTGTCTGGATCTGGCTTGACACATCCTTTGCAGATCACATGGCCCAGGAACTTCACTGATGGTTGAGCAATGATGCATTTCCGCAGGTTGAGGCGTAGATTCTTCTCATTCAAGCGTTGTAGCACCTGCTTCAAGCTGTCATCGTGTTCCCTTCGATTCGCTCCATACACCAAAATGTCATCGATGTAGGGCTGACACCCTGGCACACCTTCCAGCGTTTCGTGTACCAGTTTCTGGAATACTGCTGCACTGTCCTTCAAACCCATGGGCAGCTTCTTGTAAGCGTAGTAGCCCCATGGTGTAACAGTTGTTGTTAGCAGCTGGCTGTCCTCATCCATTTCTGCATTGAAGTATCCTTTCAGCAGGTCGATTTTGCTGAAGACTGCCGCCTGACTGAGTCTATTGTACAGCAAATCGTGGATGTTAGGCAGCGGGTACAGCACTGGATCGATGTCTTTGTTGAGCGGACTCAGATCGCTTGTAATCCTGACTGATCCGGGGTCATCTGGTTTCTCCACGACCACCATGCCGTATACTCGATCGGCATGCTCAACTCGCTCCCAGATACCTTGGCGTTCCATCAGCTCGACGGCTTCTTTGGCTCTCTCCTCAAAGCGTACTGGGATCGATCTTACAGGCTGTCTGGGTGGCGTCCTTGCACCTGGTTTGAGCCGAATTCGATGTTTGAAGTCTGGGTAGGTGCCGACCTCCTTTTTCGTCAGGTTGGACAACTCTGCCAGCAGTGGCTGCAGTCCTGCCTTCCTCCAAGTCTCCAGCGCATCTGGCTGCGAAATTTGAGGTGTTTTTGGCTGCTGCTCCTTCGGCACTTGACTGGCTCCTCCCGGTCCAGGTTTCTGCACAGTTGCGCATCTGGGGTCCTCCTGGATAGTGGTGCTGTTCGAATCCACATCGATATGCACTCCTCCCAGTGCACGCAGCGCATCCATGCCCAGTGTATTGTTGCATGTGTTGCCAAACACATACACTGGCACTGTCACTGACCGTCCTGCTAACGATAACTGCGCCCTGAATTGTCCTCGGGTAGCGATTGTAGAGTTGTCGAAATTCGCGAGTCGTTTGGCAGGCTTGACAGCAGTCTGTCCAAAGCACTTGCGCCACTCGGATTCCGTGATTCCAGTAACGTCTGAGCCAGTGTCCACCAACATCCTCAGCACTCGACTCTGCTGGTCCTTCTTGTCTGGTGTGATCAGCACCTGACAGTGTACTGATTGTTGTAGACTTCGAATTGAGGCTCCTCCTCCTTTGGCGATGTCCCTCACTCGAATGGCCCGATTCTTGTTGCTGGATCGTCCTGATCGGCACACATTAGCGAAGTGGCCCACTTTTTTGCATTTGTGGCACTCCTGTCCCTTTGCTTGGCACGATTCGGCGTTAGCTCTGTGGCCATGTCTGCCACAAGCTGTGCAGGCATCTGCTGCAGTTGACTTTCTCCCTGTAGGTGGGTTGGAATCCTTTTTGGCTGCGGCGGCAGGCTGGTGGAGGCGTCCTTGGCCCCCTCTCTGTCCCTTTCGTCCTCCGCGCTGATTCCGTCCCTGACTGGCCGCACTGATCTGCGCAGGTCGACTTCCTGTCAGTTTGGCAGCATCCTGGCGCGCCGTCTCATCTGCTTGGGCGATTTCCGCGAATCGGTCTAGGTTGACCTCCTTTTGGGTTAGCAACTTCTCCTGCGTATCGCGGCAACTCAGTCCTTTGACCAACTGAATGGCCAGCAGGTATTCGATGAGGTCTCCTTCCGTGATGACACCCTCAGTGACTGGAAAGCTGCACTGTTGTATCAGCAGGCGTAGCTCCCTCAAGTAGTCAGCGATTGGTTCACCAGAGTGTTGAGTCCTCTGTAGAAAATCGAAGTGTGCTCTGACTGCATTGGTAGGGCGATGAAAAATCCTCCTGGCAGCGGCTAGGAAATCCAGGTAGGTAGTCTGATTGTCGGTGAATTCCCTCTGGCTGGAAAACTGCGCCAATGCTGCTGCTCCAATGTAGGATGTCAGAAACTTCTTTTTCTCTTGGTCGTTGAGTTTGCCGCCGGCCGGTCGGGTTTCATCGATTCCTGTGATGAAATCAGTGAATAGTCTTTCCCATAACGGCCACATCAAGACTGGTGACTCTCCTGGAAGAGCCCAGTATCGATCCGGTGGTGGCAGGTAGAGTTTGCTGGGTCCCGGCTGTGCCATCAGTAGAGCGACTGGGCACTAGGCGGGATGTCCTGTAGACTGCAGAGCAGCGGCGTTGTTTTGTCGATGCGGTGCTGGATCGACGGTAGAGCAACGGCGTTGTTTTGTCGATGCGGTGCGGGATCGACGGTAGAGCAGCTGCGCTGGTTCGCCGATGCGTTGTTGTTTGTCGCCGGTGCGGTGCTTGAATCGCCGATGCGGTGTTGTCTGTCACCGGTGCGGTGTTTGAATCGCCGATGCGGTGTTGTCTGTCGCCGGTGCGGTGTTTGAGTCGACTATGCGGTGTTGTCTGTCACCGCTGCGATGCACGAGTCGTTCCGTTTGAGTCGACAATGCGGTGTTATGAGTCACCGCTGCAAGCGTTCCGTTTGAGTCGACTATGCGGTGTTGTTTATCACCGCTGCAATGCACGAGTCGTGTCGTTCCGTTTGAGTCGACAATGCGGTGTTATGAGTCACCGCTGCAAGCGTTCCGTTTGAGTCGACTATGCGGTGTTGTTTATCACCGCCGCGATGCACGAGTCATGCACGAGTCGTTCCGCGAGACGTACGGTTCCTTCCGCGAGACGCACGAGTCCTTCCGCGAGACGCACGAGTATGTCCCTTCCGGTTACCAATGAGGCGGGCAACACTGCAGTTGCACGCCCTCCGTCCAGAGCAAACGACACACACGGCACTCTCCGTCCAGAGCAATTGACACGCACGCACACACGTCCGTCCGTCCTTACTGGAAACAGGTTGTAGGAAACCAACTCACTCGTCAGCAGTCGTGTCGGCTTTCTTGTTGGCGGTGGCAGTCTGCTGCGGTTCGAATTGCACGCCGGTCGCCACTGTTCCGTCTGTGTTTTTGGTCACTGTTGTCCCAACGAGCCACTCCTGCTTCGGCCGGTTGTCCCTATCGCTCCGCTGTCACGGTGTAGCAGACGACGCTTGACAACAAGGATGTTTATGCCGGGGCACAAGCGTATCCTTCAACAGTGCCAGTGCACAACAAAAGACTGGCCACAACACACACACTCTGGGAGCACAGACTAGAGTCAGCCGCAAGGCAGGTGCGCAGGGAGAGAAAGTGATTGTGTCCAACACTGCCTTGCGTCTGGCTCTATCACTACACAGAGCTACAGACTAGGGCGCGGCAAACTGGCATGGCAGGCCGAGCCCGATCGATAATCTAGCCTAGACAACCAACACACAAGACGGCATGTACGTACCACAGCAGCATATCAATACGATACATATCAATCAAGCGATACATATCAGTCGGCATCAAAACGTTCTTGTTGCTGCCGAAGAAGTTGCAGGAACGCAGGAGAGACGGTAGGAGGAACAGAGGGTGGATGAACGAGAGAAGCATCTGTGAGGTTGAGCTGACTTGTGACCGGAGAAGGAGCGTTGGAGAGGTGCGCGGAGGATGTAGACTTGCGCGTAAATATTCTCATGTTATCCGCCGCGGTGGCGGAGTTTCTAAAAAAACGCACGTGGAATATCCGCCACTATAAAACGCGCTGCTGTAAAATGACGGTAATTTATTTTTTGGTTGCTTATTGTTTCTGTATTTATAGTTAGTAAACGTATCGATCATGGCGGTCTACGAAGAGAAGGAAAAGCAGTTCAAATGCGAATTCTGTGATCGGAGTTATTCGTACAAAAGTGGTCGCCTGAAGCATCGAAAAAATCAGCACCCAGAAGAACACGACCGACTGAAGTTGAGTAACAAATTCCTCAAGTTGGGCTCTGGAAAGAACTGCGGACTGTGCGGTGAGAATTTTAGTCTAAAATAGGATAGATAGCTAGGTAAACATGGGTTTTATCGGTCCCTCAGCGGCCGGCGCATTAGGCACTTGCTCTGACCTTAACGCGCGGCGGCCGCCCGGCTGACCAGGCGAGGAGAAGAAGAGATTAGAGCGGCAGCTCCAGATTGGCATTCTCAAAGAAAAAAGCAGTGACTTTACAAGTAACATGTTCTTCTGGCATTCTGACACAGAACACTTTGGATGACCGGTAGAGATCAGTTGATGTTGACGGCAAACCTCAATCGCTTTCTCTACTGTGTCAAACTGCCGAAAATGTTGAAAACAGTGCATTGGAGTAACCGTTCCGATCCATATTTCTACTTCAGGTCAGCGGAAACCCTCAAGTTATTTTTTGGAGCTAATTGTTTTCAAGTATACCAAACGTGGTCACCGGTTGTTCGCAAGATATTTTTCTGATTAATTATTCTCTTAAGTACCCCAAACATGCCGGAAACAAGAAAGCCTGCAGCATTAGTGGGGCAACGTGCAATGTTGGCCTAGCCCATTGTAATTGGGACTATCCAACTTGCGCCTCTTGTAGCGATTTGCGCCCATGGATCGCGGGCACACCAACTTGCGCACAACCGATTTGCGCACAACCAATTAGCGCACAACCGATTTGCGCATATTTTTTACTGTAGCATAATATAGTCACAAATGACGAATATTGAACAGAGAACAATAGTCATTACAAAGCAGTTACATTATTTAGCACAATTTACAAAACAATTAAAAAACAATTATCATACCACAATAAACATGGTATTTTATAGCTGGTTGCGCTTTGGCTGTGCGAAGTAATGGCCCATTCCTCTTAGAAAAGCCATGCGCTCGATTAAACGCATTTGGTAACGCTCGGCCAGTCTGCGAATTTTGCCATCAATGCGTTCGCATTTTGGATTGCGCCAAACCAGCTACAGAAAAGTTAGATCCGTGTGCGCAAATTGGTTGTGCGCAAGTTGGTAGTTCCCATTGTAAACTAGCCGCTCTCTCTAATGGCTGGCCTGGTCTGCCCGGCAGCCGGCCGCTCCCGCACGCTAAGGTCAGACCATGTACGTACTGCGCCGACCGCTGAGGGACCGATAAAACCGATGTTTATGCATTTTTCGGTCGGGGTCTCTGAACTGTCTCGGGGGGGTTGGCCTTTCCAGCTGGGGGGGGGGTAACCCGCCAAACGCCCTAGTACATGTATGAACATAAGATTAGGTTTCGATGGCTTATTCTTCAGTATCCGCATCTCTTGTCTTAGCCGTCTTAGCCGTGCAGTATTCTCGTGCAGACGTGTCGCCAATTGCAATTCGAATACATGTAATTTCACATTTCAGAAGCCATGTCATGGAACTTCAAACAGTCGGCCTTCACTGAGTAGCAGGAATGAAGATGCCACATGGTATGCAGATGTTTTAGTGTGATTTGGCGTTGGCTAAAATCGAATAAGTGCATAGGATTGGTAGCTAAATTAAATTAATATGAAATCAGGGCACAGCAATCAGAAAATATGACAATCGATTATAACAATCATTAACCAACTTAAAAAGTCACTTTTAGTCATGACAGGAAAGGAAACACAAAGGCAAGCGTCAGTCGCTCCCGATGCCTGACAAACAACCAAAAGTCGACTGAACTCACCGTACTGGCTGTTCCAGTTCCAGTTGTTGCGCCGTGCTGTTGTTAGTGGTGCTGTCTGTAGCTGTGTCAGTAGAACTCTGACCGTTCTTAGTTGCTCAGGCCATTTTGGTAACTATGCTTTACGTTTTGTGTCTTGCGCTTTTAATCATCATGAAATGGGTGAATTCTTGCTGTGCAATGCTAAGGTTTTCGCTTACTGTCAGTTTAGCCGTGCTGTGCTGTTGTATGCTGTGCTCTACCGTGATTATTTGAACTGTGCCGAAAAGTCGAAATATTATTGGTCGTGTATCCTTCCCTTCCTTACCGTACTGTATCATATGCGTTTTGCCCGCTTCGAAATATAATGTAGTAAACCAGTCAGTCGGTTTGGAGAAAACTCGGTTAAGGAAGGGCTTGCGGTTGCCACTGCAACTTTACAGTGTCTCCTCTTGTGTCTCAGGGCCCGGTGCGTGCAAATGCTGTTGGTAGGTTCGGATGCAGTCGAAGTTTGTGAGCACGAAGCAATTGACATAAAGCCTAACGTTCCGACAGATTTCGCTCGGGACAACCCATCTAGGTGTAAAGCTGACCAAGAAACTAAGTAGTTACAGAACTGGTGCAGAAGAGCAGTCAGAGATACTGTTATTTTACTATAGTATAGTAAAACAAAAATTAGTAATACTAGTGGTATTTTACTAGTAGTAAAATAATAGTAAAAAGCAAAATTAAGAGCCAATATTAAACTAAAAATTAAATTAAATTAGCAAAGACCGTCAATAGTAAAATGAAAATTTTACTACTGTTTTGCTAGTTTTTGGTGATTTCCAACCAAATTCTAGATCAATTTTGCAATAAAAGATCTGTGAGCGAAATTTTGCCAGTTGAACTTCATATATTTTTGCCTCTAAATCTCTTAGAGAACCTCGTATCATGATTAAATCTGGCAACTATTTAGCACCAACAAAATTACTCAGAAGAGCTTGGCATCATTGACGCAAAATTGCCCCTAACGACTAGTAAAATCGTAGTAAAATTAGTAGAATTATTGGTAAAAACAAAAACTAGTAAAATCGGAGCTGCTTGATAGTAAAACAAAAATAAAAATTAAATTGAACAGCTGAATTTGTAGTAAATTTAGTAAATAGTAAAATAAAAATCCACTAGTAAAATAACGAAAATAGAAAGCATTTTGTTCTATCACATCATATGTTACGTTGTTTGTATGCATGCAATAAATAATCGTAGTAACGTGACTTGACTGAGAACAAAGAAATCAGCACCAAATTAACATAATATAATCCCTTTATCAGAAATCTAAATTACTAAAGTAGGCGAACTCAGTCAGCACACAGGAACATACGTGGGACCTGGTGCGGGGGGAAACTGGCCACGGGGGAAAGGGCTATGTACGATCACTTGAATTATCCGCCACCGTGGCGGATAATATGAGAATATTTACGCGCAAGTAGGATGTAGACGTAGATCGGGAACGAGTGACAGGAATAGGCTTCGACTTGGCCTTGGAACGAGTGGGTTTGGAGTTGACCTTCGGCATAGTGTAACACAACACAACAAACGATTGTGGTCTCGGGAGCCAATGAAGAGAGAAGACAGCTTTACTTGTTAGACACACAACAATAATGACAAAAGGAATGCAAAGGTTTAGTATATATACAGGGTGTCTCAAAAAAAATGATCACATTTCTTTTTACTGCCATTTCCGTAAATTTTGACCAAATAGGCTGAAATTTGGACCATAGGTGCCAAAAGTCGGGCAATTTTATGTGTTAAAGTTTGGTGCACTATGCTTGACTCAATCCCGAGAAATTTCAAAAAAAGTGAAATTTGGTAATTTCAATAGTGAAAGGCGGTCACCGAAAAATGGAAACATTTCCTTTTCCTATATCTTTTCTAATTTTTGACGGAATTGGATGAAATTTGGAGTGTAAACGCAGAAGTTCAGGGTAATTCGTGTGTAAAAAGTTGACGCATGAACTCCAACGCTATCGTTAGAGTTTAGGCGATAATTTAATGCAACGTTTTTTCGGTGACCGGCTTTTGGTATTGAAATTACCAAATTTCACTTTTTTTGAAATTTCTCGAGAATTGGTCAAGCCTAGTGCACCAAATTTTAACACATAAAATTCCCGAGTTTGGGCACCTATGGTCCACATTTCAGCCTATTTGGTCAAAATTTGCAGAAATGGCAGTGAAAAGAAATGTGATCATTTTTTCGGTGGTGACCGGCTTTCACTATTGATTTAACAAATTTCACTTTTTTTGAAATTTCTCGAGAATTGGTCAAACCTAGTGCACCAAATTTTAACACATAAAATTGCCCGAGTTTGGGCACCTATGGTCCACATTTCAGCCTATTTGGTCAAAATTTGCAGAAATGGCAGTGAAAAGAAATGTGATCATTTTTTCGGTGGTGACCGGCTTTCACTATTGATTTAACAAATTTCACTTTTTTTGAAATTTCTCGAGAATTGGTCAAACCTAGTGCACCAAATTTTAACACATAAAATTGCCCGAGTTTGGGCACCTATGGTCCACATTTCAGCCTATTTGGTCAAAATTTGCAGAAATGGCAGTGAAAAGAAATGTGATCATTTTTTCGGTGGTGACCGGCTTTCACTATTGATTTAACAAATTTCACTTTTTTTGAAATTTCTCGGGAATGAGTCAAGCCTAGTGCACCAAACTTTAACACATAAAATTGCCCGAGTTTTGGCACCTATGTTCCAAATTTCAGCCTATTTGGTCAAAATTTGCGGAAATGGCAGTAAAAAGAAATGTGATCATTTTTTGAGACACCCTGTATCTTTCAGTAGGTATTGACAAAAAATACAGGTATCAGGTATTTTCCTTTAAAAAGTTAAAATCCGGACTTCAGGGGGAAAATCGCTCAAACTACCAATTTAGGCTCAAAAGGCAGCCAAAATCTGATTAGTTCCAGTCATTTTAGAATTTTTTTCGTTATGAAACTGCACTAATGCTAAAAACCCACTCTCAAAATATCACCGGGGTGCGGAATCGCTTTGCACATCCATCTCTGGTGATTTAGCTTTGCCACTTAGAGTAAGGCTTCTCATAACCCCTTTTTACCCATACAGTATGTCCCTCCCTATTTGTCTTTACTTCAATTTGTTCCCCTTTAACTCATTGACTTACTGAGGATTTTGCAAAAGGAAGTATAAATTTTTAGATCTCTGCTGAGCCACGGCCCAATCAGGGCGAGAAAATTTTGACAAAATTAGCTTGAAAAACGCTTTTGAAAGCATTGTGAGTATAGTATTAACAGAAATTAGATTAGGAGGTATTGCAGTCTGAAGAGGTCTGGTTGGCCAACGGCCGAAGCAGGGCGAGAAATTTTTGAAAAATTAGCCTTCTTAGACGCTTTTTAATGAACAAATCGGTCATAAATTCCCATTTGATGCCTTCTGTTTGTACCTGATACCTGTACCTGTTTCAGTTCAAAAATACCCAAAATCAGGTAGGTACAGTTCGAAAGTACCCGATTAAGTATCAGATAGGTATCAGTAGGATATTGCAAATCTACCTGATAATCAGGTACAGACAGATACAGGTATACCTGATCCACAGTAGTCGATACATGTGTGAAAATTATTGAAACTAATGATTTTGTTTCGATTGCATGCATTCAGTCATGGATGTGAGGTATTTTCAAAAAATAATCGGTTTTTTCCTAACCCCCTAGGATCATGTTAGCCACATGTGGCTAACTTAAATTTTTGTCTGGGCGGACACGCAAAAATCGTTGTGTCCGTCCAGCCAGGACAGCCGGAAACGCAATCGGTAATGTTGTTTGTGTTAAGTATGAATTTCCTTTTTTTTATTCAGTGTTGTTTTGTTAGTAAGTAACTAACCAAGTAAGACTACCCGGCATGGGGGGCTGAACAATCAACACGCCCCATGCCCCAGATGCAGCAATCAGCATGCAACGATAACAAACTGGCTGCACCAGGACATACGCCCCAGGGGACGGCTGTGTAGATGGGCCAACAGGCGCGCCCAATTCCTCATTGGCACTGATAAGACGGCCGGCCTCAGACAACACCAGGTCAGAGGCGTGAGTCAGCGCGTTTAGAAGTTCAACTGGCACACGCGCGACATGCCAGCCTACGTGCCATCGACTCCTCTTTGCGACTAAGACGGGCCGCGCGGAGGGGGTGAACGTGTGCAGTCGCCTCGCTACACACGCACACAGCAGTCGGTGGCCTAAACCACTGGACCAACTGTGTTGGCAACACTCCCAAGTAAGCTACAGTCCCGAGTTATAAGCTACTGAAAATTGCGGTCTCCTAACTGTTTCCTACAATGCGGTATGTACGTAACGTGCATATAAATAGGGGCGCTACTGTATGTTTTTTCATTACAGTTGAGGCATTGTTAGCTAGACGCTTTTCAGAGATTATGCTCTTGTAGACATTGCAGACAGTAGCTTTTCTTTTCAACTTTTCTAACTGTGAGCTATGTAGATCATCTATTTCGGCCGTAATACTTTTTTAAATAAATAATTCAGTAGACATGAAAAGACTTGATGGGCAAAGGTATTGTTGCATCGCTAGGTATGTGCATTGTTGTAAATTTTGAAACGCAATTGTTCCACACAGGGACAAGACGCACGTACGTACATAGCTGTAGTGCAACATCAATTTACTTTTGGTCTTTTGGACGTACACAGCAAACATCTTAGCAAAGTTTCACGTTTTCAAGATTCAAAAATCTTGCCTGTTTTGCAGTCAATCAAATAGTCGGCCATCAAAGGCGGCGCTCCTCTCAAAAGAGCGGCGAAAGTGACGTGACAGACTAGATAGACATCTGCTTTGTCAGACCCATCCTTCTTCTCTACGTAAACTTTTACCGATGCTTTCTCATCTATGAACTTGAAAGCGTCCCTGAATTCCGGTCTAGACTGAACTTCTTTCAGTTTCTTCTACAACTGAAAGGCTGTATAGGCTAAGCTAGGTTTCGCGGCCGAAGAGCGAGGGAAGCAGCTGCATTTCAGTTATGCATGACCCGTTGATTATCCGATTAGCACTGTGATCAGGTTTTAGGCTTCTACAATACTGTGCGTAGGTTCGGGATGAATGAACGTTAGGATGAAGTTAGACTTACTTTTAGATTCAATCTTAGTCTCAAGTTAATATGGTAGGTTTCCGCTAATGGGGGTAGTGTCCCACAATTGCCAAATGTTTTCTCAGAAAATCTGCAAATTGCTACCGTAGTATCTCATGTTTTCGTGTTGAGAAACCCAAGACTATGTCAAGTACGGTAGCGAGAAACAAACGGATCTAAGAAAATCGAACAATTTTGCACAAAACAGAAACCGAGTGGATTCTGAATGACATGTTGTGTTGTGTTATAATTTCAGCCAAATTGATTGACAAACAAAATTACAGCAAGATAAAGCCCCGGATAATTTAAAGGCCCATCATGTAGGTAGGTATATATTGTACCTGAGGATCGCAAGCCTTTACATCCACATCCTTCAAGGCCTGACCAATTCCAGTCACAAACGTGCCCAATAACTTCGTGTCGTCTCCACGTTTGTGTACGATTACCTGGTGTTGATGGAGCGGAAACCCGTTCCAAAACTGTTTCAACCGATAGACCTGCGTTATCCCTCCCTGGCGCGATTCCACCGCCAGATTTATGCCTTTCTCATCCACCGATGACACTCCATTTCGTATAGCTTCATTGGCCAGCCGTAACACGCGCGTAATAACTTCCGTTTCATCCGCTTTCGGACGGTCCAAACGATCACAGACACAATCACAGCAGCCATATGTGCGCTTTAGGGGTAGGGGAGTATCGGCATAAGCAAGTCAGGATGAGGCAGCACATTGAGCAACTGCACAAGTGATTCGCGGCTGCCCTTCACCTTGACATAGTGCTCTTTCCTGACTTTGTACATATCACTCCACTCAGGGTAGTTGCCGGAGTAGACTTGTCTGAATGCCAAATCTTCATTTCTCTTCATGGTGTTGACTCTTTCCCTCAGCTCATTTCTCACTTGCGTCAGCAGGCTCTTGGCTTTCTCCACTTCCTCCTCTGACAAAGACTCCAACTTGCGGATGGCAGGCAGCAACGGTTGTTCGGTGTGTGGCTGTGTCTTTCGTGCAACAGCAGCCAGTTCTTTCATGACGCCAGCATGCTTTCGCATCTGACTAACTCTGTATACTCGAGCCTGGAGTGACATGAATTCGGCTTGACGCATCCGACTGCTCAGATCAAAGCTCTTCCTCGTCAATGTTTCTTTCGTCTCACTTAGTCCAGGTGGAGGTATGATTCCAGTTGGCTCTTGTAGAGGGTTAAAAATATTCACTTCAGCTTGATGTCGGGCAAACTCCTCTTTCGCAAAGGTGTCAGCTTGATGTTGAAGCGCCAGTCCGTGTGCAGCAGACTCTCGCTGGGCTTTCAAGACTGTGTCGAGTGCGTTGACGTCATTTCGATCAGTGACACCGCGTCTTAACTTTTCAAACGTCTCCACTGCATGTTTGCCAGCGACCTTTGCCTCTGTGGCGGCACCTTCGAGAGCCTGTAGCGACACCTCTGAGTATGTGTTGGCTCGCTCTGCCAAGTGGCTGGTTGTTTGCCTGATTGTCTCGTCAAGTACGTGCAACAGATTTTCTAGTGGGTTGCGTTTTTGTCGACTGCAGCTCGTAGCACAGCAGGAATCGGTTGGGTGTTGGGCTCTGCAAGCTGCAGTGCTGTTTGAATCTAGAATAATCAATCCAGTGAAGAAAGAGCTCAAAAGCCAAACAGAAGTTGCACTTACTGAGGAGACAGTCGGAGATACAAGCCGTGCGACACTGGACACAGTCAAGACAGAGAGCGGTGCAGTTGTATTGAGAGAGTGGACCAGTGAGGGCTGGTTGAGACAGCCTTCCACCACTCACTAGTATCGCGCACAGTAGTGTAAGCTGAAAAAGCTTGGAGAGTTCTAGCTGGTGACACCAAAACGCAACTCACCCGCATTTCATGCAAACAAACGTAACAAAACACGAACGCACAAATGAACAAATCTGTACAATGATACAATATTCATAGAACATAGAATAGAACTTCAGAATTTAGAGCTTCGTAGGATTAAAGCCGACTTGATATTATTGTACAAAGTCATTCATAAGCTTTGTGATTTAGAGTTCGATGAATATTTTACGTTTTCGCCTGCTACACAACTACTAGGGGTAATGGAATGAAATTGTTGGTACCAAAGGCCGGGCTTGACTGTCGGAAATATGCGTTTGCGGTACGCACTGTTCAGCCTTGAAATTGTCTACCTGAGCATATGGTATCCTGCTCCTTCATTGGCTTGCTTCAAGCGCATATTGGACAAAGATTTTTACATGGCTCGACAAAAACGGCCGTTCAAAGCGGCGTAGCCAGCCCTTATCTCATACATGCAGACATTTTTTCACGTGATTGCCCACAAACGCCAGCAATCGCGCAAATAGCCGTGAAACCTTGTCTCTCATTCATGCCATTTTTTCGTGATAATAAATGCGTGATTGAAATGCAGGGCAAAGTTGCCAATCACGTCATTTGCTGTTTTCTTGATTGCTATGCGCACTTTTCATCACTTTTCGCTAGTCTTTATTCAGGGTTGACTTTTCCGCTCTTGTTTTAGCATCGACAGCACAATGATATTAGCTAACGGGGCAGCTAGCAGACGGAAAAAGAAAGGAAGCATGAAGTAGTTGTTTAGGAGTAGAGATGCAACAATAATCCGGCACTTTAGCTGAACAACAACACTACCCATCCGGTATTTTTAATGTATTGGTTAAAATACTGGATAATCTGGTATTCTTCAGATCCGAAGCACTATCCGGAATCATAGTTTTGGGTGGTGTCATTGGGGTATCAAGAAAAACAATTCTATTTTTGGAATTTTTTCGTAGTTACTGCCGTGACTACTTGTGGCCAATCGGTCAGAAAACTCGCGTGACTATCTGCGAGCGACTACTCCAAATGGAGTAGCTTCTGCTAGCAAGGAGTATAGGCTCCAGTTTGTTTGAGTGCTTTTTTAACTTGCTTTGGGGCAATAAATAAAAAATGAAAAATGTCTGCACAACAAGTCCGATTGCTCGGTTTGCATTGCACCGTATCCCTCCTGATCAGGGGTCAATAACAACAGAATCTTTGAAATTATATTAAAATTTCCATTATTAACCTTAAATTCAGGTGCGTCGTTGGTATATCCAGACATGGGCTAGCATTTCGGCTGAGGGGGTTGAATTTTCACATCCTGAGGGGGGCTGAGGGGGGATTGGAGCGCCTGAGGGGGCTGAGGGGGTGGTAAGCCGTTTGTTACATAAATATACGTATGTCTGCATGCAAAATTTGAGCCAAATCGGAGAACCTCGCCTCAAAGTTGTCCATTTTACTCAATGGCAATGGTCGCCATCGCCAGTAACTTAAACTGGCTCTTAAAATGTCTATTTCACATATTTAATATAATCAGCAAAGTCGATAAAACTTCAAAAAGAAACGTAAAATTTCTATGTTTTTACGACAAAAAGAAAAGCATGGATCGAATCAGATGCGGGCGGGCTGGGTCCGTTTTTTAATTCAACTTTTGCTAAACCTACCCTAAATGATGTTGAGCAAAATGAAATTAATGAATGTCTGAGACATGGTCTATTGCTGTATATGAGTGGGCTTCTCATATGCAGCTAGCCATAGCCCTACACAAATGCTCAGTATTGCATTTAGGCTTTAGAAGCGCAAACACTGAGTATTCTATCGATGACTTGGTTATGCCCGCTGTAAACGAAATTGTAGACTTAGGAGTGACTATTCATGAAAATCTAAAATTTTTTGCTCACTGTCAATATTTAGCAAAAAAGGATTTCAAATGGTGCACTTGATTTACTGAGTTTTTCAGTCTCGTCAGCGATTGTTCATGTTACGCATGTATAAAACTTACGTCCGTTCCAAGTTAGAATAACTCTTACGGGCAGACCGTGCACCAATTGGAGCACGAGACAATTTTTCATCACGCAATTGCCGATCAGCTTCGCACGGGTTCATCACGCAAAGCTCGATCAGCTTCACAAAATTTACACCTCGATCAGCTTCGCATTTGCGTTATGCGGCCGGCGCAGCCATAACTCATTTTCATCACGCACTTTGTGTTGGCTGTATCCCACTTCGTAGAGCATTACCAGGTATTTAAACTGGCGGCCAGTAAAAAATGCGTGATGAAAAACCTCATCACGCACCGGCGTGATGACTCTTTTCATCACGCAGCGTTTTCATCGGACAAATTTTTTCAGCGTCGCACGCGACCATCACGCATTTTCCCGGCCAAAAATTCGAATTGGCTCATCGGATATTTGGCGACCCTGCGCGAGAGGGATATGCAACAGAAAAATGGAATCTATGTATACCTATTGCAAGATATCGATTTGATTGAAAGGGTCCAGCGTCTTTTTACTCATTGGTTACCGGGCATGAAAGAAATTTTCAGTGTGACGAACGTTTGGAGATTTTGGAGTTGCAGTCCTTAAGAAGAGCGCAGAATTGATTTGGTCATGGTCTATAAGATATTTTGTAGTTATGTGGAGGTTCCATTTATATGGTGGAGTACGAACAAAAATCCGCTGAAAAAAAGGAACTCTGTATTACAGTAGATCATGTACTGACTAAAACTGTTAATTTCTGCTTATTTCACCCTCCAGAACGGCTTCTAAAATGCTTTCTTAAAGGCTAATTTTTCAAAATTTCTCGCCCTAGTTGGACAATGGCCCATCCAGGCCTCTTCGAAATTTTAGTCCCTGTGAAAGAAACCCTGTGTACACCACTGGAATGTATACCTGTTCATTGAAACGCAATTTTTGGCTCAGATACGCAAGTATTGGGTATTGGGTATTGGGGTATTGGGGGTCTCAGGTATTGGGATTGGGTATTGGGTATTGGGGTATTGAGCTTTTCAGGTATTGTTCGCACTCTACTTTCTACTACTAATACTAGTGGTCACAGCCAGAAGCGATTTCGTTTAGACATAAGAAAAATTTTTTCGCAATTCGTGTTGTTCCAATTTGGAATGCTCTCTCTGAAGAAGTTGTAGTGTTTCTTCAATCTCGGCATTTAGGGTAGGTTTAACAAAAGTTGAATTAAAAGGAATCTTGAGGGCTAGGGTATTTGAAGCTGGTCAACCGGCCCAGCCCGCCCGTATCTGATTCGATCCATGTTTTTCTATTTTTGTTGTTCTTTTTTGCTGTCTATTGAGACGTATATACAATAGTACTGACTGATCGATCGTGTATAAACTGAGACAGCTGTTAGTCACCCATGCGTTTTGAGGGGTAGTCAACCTACAAAAGCTGAGCTGTTCTGTAAAACTATTTTTGTAGTTTCAGTTGTTCCATTTTACTGAGTCACAGAAGACAGGCGATAAAAGAAAGAATAGAATTTTTGTGCAAATGTTAGTCTTGCCTAGACAGACACAATCACAGCAGCCATATGTGCGCTTTAGGGGCGTATCGGCCCAATCTTGTCATGT
Source organism: Sabatieria punctata (assembly GCA_030248155.1). Lineage (NCBI taxonomy): Eukaryota > Metazoa > Nematoda > Chromadorea > Araeolaimida > Comesomatidae > Sabatieria > Sabatieria punctata. Next base: position 23,677 of record JASANB010000180.1, on the reverse strand, counting down.
TGAGGCAGCGAATTGAGCATCTCCAAAAGTGATTCGCGGCTGGCCTTCACCTTGACATAGTGCTCTTTCCTGATCTTGAACCTATCACTCCACTCAGGGTAGTGGCCGGAGGAGACTTGTCTGAATGCCAAATCTTCATTTCTCTTCATGGTTTCAACTCTTTCCATCAGCTCATTTCTCACTTGCGTCAGCAGGCTCCTGGCTTTCTCCACTTCCTCCTTTGACAAAGACTCCAACTTGCGAATGGCAGGCAGCAACCGTTGTTCGGTGTGTGGCTGTGCCTTTCGTGCAACAGCGGCCAGTTCTTTCATGACGCCAGCATGTTTTCGCATCTCACTAACTCTGAATAATCGAGCCTGGAGTGACCTGTATTCGGCTTGACGCATAAAACTGCTCAGATGTATGCTCTTCCTCGTCAGTATTTCTTTCATCTCACTTAGTCCAGGTGGAGGTATGATTCCAGTTGGCTCTTGTAGAGGGTTAAAAATATTCACTTCAGCGTGATGTCGGGCAAACTCCTCTTTCGCAAAGGTGTCAGCTTGATGTTGAAGCGCCAGTCCGTGTGCAGCAGCCTCTCGCTGGGCTTTCAAGACTGTGTCGAGTGCGTTGACGTCATTTCGATCAGTGACACCTTGTGTTAACTTTTCAAACGTCTCCCTTGCATGTTTGCCAGCGACCTTTGCCTCTGTGGCGGCATCTTCGAGAGCCTGTAGCGACACCTCTGAGTATGTGTTGGCTCGCTCTGCCAAGTGGCTGGCTGTTTGCCTGATTGACTCTTCAAGTACATGCAGCAGATTCTCTGGTGGGTTGCGCTTTTGACGACTGCAGCTCGTAGCACAGCAGGAATCGTTTGGGTGTTGGGCTCTGCAAGCTGCAGTGCTGTTTGGATCTAGAATAATCAATCCAGTGAAGAAAGAACGCAGAAGCCAAACAGAAGTTGCACTTACTGAGGAGACAGCCAGAGATACAAGCCGTGCGACACTGGACACAGTCAAGACAGAGAGCAGTGCAGTTGCATTGAGAGAGTGGACCAGTGAGGGCTGGTTGAGACAGCCTTCCACCACTCACTAGTATCGCGCACAGTAGTGTAAGCTGAAAAAGCTTGGACAGTTCTAACTGGAGACACCAAAACACAACACAACTCACCCCCATTTCACGCAAACAAACGTAACAAAACACGAACGCACAACTGAACAAATCTGTACAATGATACAATATTCATAGAACATAGAACTTCAGAATTTAGACCTTCGTAGGATTAAAGGCAACTTGATATTATTGTACAAAGTCATTCATAAGCTTTGCGATTTAGAGTTCGATCAATATTTTACGTTTTCGCCTGCTACAACTACTAGGGGGAATGGAATGAAGTTGTTGGTACCAAAGGCCGGGGGGGCTTGACTGTCGGAAGTATGCGTCTGCACAAGACAATTTTTCATCACGCAATTGCCGATCAGCTTCGCACGGGTTCATCACGCAAAGCTCGATCAGCTTCACAAAATTTACACCTCGATCAGCTTTGCATTTGCGTTATGCGGCCGGCGCTGCCATAACTCATTTTCATCACGCACTTTGTGTCGGCTGTATGCTACAGCGGCATTACCAGGTATTTAAAGTGGCGGCCAGTAAGAAAAGCGTGATGAAAAACCTCATCACGCACCAGCGTGATGACTCTTTCCATCACGCAGCGTTTTCATCAGACAAATTTTTTCAGCTTCGCACGCGACCATCACGCATTTTTCCGGCCAAAAATTCGAACTGGCTCATCGGACATTTGGCGGCCCTGCGCGAGAGGGATATGCAACAGAAAAATGGAATCTATACCTATTGCAAGATATCGATTTGCTTGAAAGGGTCCAGCGTCTTTTTACTCATTGGTTACCAGGCATGAAGAAATTTTCAGTGTGACGAACGTTTGGAGATTTTGGAGTTGCAGTCCTTAATTGTCATTGCCAACCGAAATCAGGCAGCCATCAGGCAGACATGTAAAGTGGGGTCGGCGGAATCGGCCGGCATGGTGTGCGTTGAAGATCCCTATGAAGAAGTTGTAGTGTTTCTTCAATCTCGGCATTTAGGGTAGGTTTAACAAAAGTTGAATTAAAAGGATACTTGAGGGCTAGGGTATTTGAAGCTGGTCAACCGGCCCAGCCCGCCCGTATCTGATTCGATCCATGTTTTTCTATTTCTGTTGTTCTTTTTTTGCTGTCTATTCAGGCATACAAACAATAGTAAATATACTGACTGATCGATCGTATATATACTGAGACAGCTGTTAGTCACCCATGCGTTTCGAGGGGTAGTCAACCTTAGTACAAAAGCTGAGCTGTTCTGTAAAACTATTTTTGTTTTTTCAGTTGTTCATTTTACTGAGTCACAGAAGACAGGCGATAAAAGAAAGAATAGAATTTTCGTGCAAATGTTAGTCTTGCCTAGACAGACACAATCACAGCAGCCATATGTGCGCTTTAGGGGCGTATCGGCCCAATCTTGTCATGTTGAGGCAGCGAATTGAGCATCTCCAAAAGTGATTCGCGGCTGGCCTTCACCTTGTCATAGTGCTCTTTCCTGACCTTGAAAGTATCACTCCACTCAGGGTAGTGGCCGGAGGAGACTTGTCTGAATGCCAAATCTTCATTTCTCTGCATGGTTTCGACTCCTTCCGTCAGCTCATTTCTTACTTGCGCCAGCAGCCTCCTGGCTTTCCCCAGTTCCTCCTCTGACAAAGACTCCAACTTGCGAATGGCAGGCAGCAACCGTTCATTGGTGTGTGGCTGTGCCTTTCGTGCAACAGCGGCCAGTTCTTTCATGACGCCAGCATGCTTTCGCATCTCACTAACTCTGTATAATCGAGACTTGAGTGACATGTATTCGGCTTGACGCATGAAACTGCTCAGATATAAGCTCTTCCTCGTCAGTATTTCTTTCTTCATGCTTAGTCCAGGTGGAGGTTCGATTCCAGTTGGCTCTTTTAGAGGGTTAAAAATATTCACTTCAGCTTGATGTCGGGCAAACTCCTCTTTCGCAAAGGTGTCAGCTTGATGTTGAACCGCCAGTTCATGTGCAGCAGCATCTCGCTGGGCTTTCAAGACTGTGTCGAGTGTGTTGATGTCATTTCGATCAGTGACACCATGTCTTAACTTTTCAAACGTCTCCACTGCATGTTTGCCAGCGACCTTTGCCTCTGCGACGGCATCTTTGAGAGCCGGTAGCGACACCTCTGAGTATGTGTTGGCTCGCTCTGCCAAGTGGCTGGCTGTTTGCCTGATTGACTCTTCAAGTACGTGCAACAGGTTTTCTAGTGGGTTGCGTTTTTGACGACTGCAGCTCGTAGCACAGCAGGAATCGATTGGCCGTTGGGCTCTGCAAGCTGCAGTGCTGTTTGGATCTGGAATAATGAATCCAGTGAAGAAAGAGCTCAACAGCCAAACAGAAGTTGCACTTACTGAGGAGACAGTCGGAGATACAAGCCGTGCGACACTGGACACAGTCAAGGCAGAGAGCGGTGCAGTTGTATTGAGAGAGTGGACCAGTGAGGGCTGGTTGAGACAGCCTTCCACCACTCACTAGTATCGCGCACAGTAGTGAAAGCTGAAAAAGCTTGGAGAGTTCTACCTGGAGACACCAAAACACAACTCACCCGCATTTCATGCAAGCAAACGTAACAAAACACGAACGCACAACTGAACAAATCTGTACAATGATACAATATTCATAGAACATAGAATAGAACTTCAGAATTCAGAGCTTCATAGGATTAAAGCCGACTTGATATTATTGTACAATGTCATTCATAGCTTTCTGATTTAGAGTTCGATCGATATTTTACGTTTTCGCCTGCTATAACTACTAGGGGGAATGGAATGAAGTTGTTGGTACCAAAGGCCGGGCTTGACTGTCGGAAATATGCGTTTGCGGTACGCACTGTTCTCAGCCTTGGAATTATCTATCTCAGCATACGCTCCTTCATTGGCTTGCTTCAAGCGCATATTGGACAAAGATGAAAATAAAAGTATTTTTGCTTGACTGGACAAAAACGGCCATTCAAAGCGGCGTAGCCAGCCCTTATAGGCTCCAGTTTGTTTGAGTGCTTTTTAACTTGCTTTGGGGCAATAAATAAAAAAATGAAAAAATGTCTGCACAGCAAGTCAGATAGGTCGGATTGCATTGCACCGTAACCGTATCCCTCCTGCACCGGTAGAAACAATTTCTCAGTTCAGCTCACCTGAACGGAAAAAATCGAAAGGCTGCTGTTTACTCACTGCTTGGTCGTTTGTTCTGTAAATTGGTCTAGAGTTTCTTTCGTTGAAACTGTAGTGGCTGACAAATTTGTAGAAAAAATGTCAGCTTGTTCGTCCACAGCAGTTGTGCAAAATTTTCCGTTCAAGTGAACTGAATGGAAAACTTGTTTGTTTCTACCGGTGCTGATCAGGGGTCAATAATAACGTAATCCTTGAAATTTTATTGAAATTTCCATTACATATTAACAACATATTCTCATGTGCGTCGTTGGTATCTCCCGAACCCGATTAATTTCACCCATTGTTCAAGCGGTCTGTACCAAAGTGGTCCAAATGTAATTTAGCTGCTTTGGCTTCTGCAGTGCTGTGAAGTGAAACAGAGACTTCTATATGCATATGCGCATGACCTGATACCAAAAACCGAACATACGGATGGCCTTATTAATGCACAATTAGTTTTAATGTAACCAAAGAAAGACAAACAGAAACGTTGAGCTTTTCTGTTCCTTTGTATTGTATCGGTTCTACCGAAAAGGTCAGGGATGACTCCGAAAACAGCAAAACAAGGTTGCCGACAAACTTGGGACAGTAAGTGCCACACGGGGTTAGGGTGGGAATTAGGAATAAACAGACAAAGCGACTCAATCTAATAAAGCAAGTAAACCGTTACTTACAAAAGAAAAGCGAAGGTTAAAGAAAGGTTGTCGGATCTAAAGCGCATTGCCGGATCAGTTGGAAGGCGTGCTGTCGTTCTACCGGTGGAGGACGGAGGGAGACTGTTGAGCGCAACTAGCATCTGATCGTAACATAACATAGAAAGCTGTGAGAAAGATTGAAGTATACACTACTGTTGCATGCGTATACGCATTACGCATATCATTACGCAAAGTACGCATTGCATTTCAGAATGCGTATACGCATACGCATACGCATATTCATTTGAATTTCATTACGCAATATTATTACGCATTCTGTCAGCGGTTTGCATATTTTTGCGTAATGCGTATTGGATCAGAGAATTGGCTTCCTTTTCGATTATCCAGCAAAAGGTTGTTGAAGTTGTTAGCAAATTCTCACTCTATGTGCAGTGTATAGTACGTTGGTCTGAAATTTTCTTAGAAAATTTGAAGCCCTTCATTGTGTCTGCTCGATATGTCTTCAGGTTTAGGTAATTTTTTGGTACATTGAGCTTTCACTCTAAGCTACATACATTGTACATGTAGGTATATGCTAATGCTGGCATCAGTAGCGTACGCAGGGTGTGTACAGTGGGACCCACTTTGCGGAATACAGGAAGGAAAATTGAGCAAAAAATAGTGAAACGACTCCATTAGCAGGACTTTACACCTGTCTATCTTATGCTGAGAATGTGTTTTAAGAGTCAGTCTCTGAACCGATCGAGTATTGGTCCTTTGCCATATTCAGACCCCAAAAATGAAACTTTGGCGTGGAGGGCTCAAAGTTGGACGACTAATACGTATGGATAGGTTATATAACCACCGCAAAGGATATCCCGATTCGACGCTCCACGCTCGAGATACGGCCTTCTGAAAATCGGTCCGCTTAACTATGGGTCCAAAATTTCAAAATCGAATTTCTAGCGCACTAATCAGTGTTTGGACTTAAAAATTGGGGGTTTAGGGTAACTTTTAGAGTACTTTCAGAATCAACGGTCGAATTCCATTTTCAATGAAAAAATTTTTTTTCGACCCCCTTTGGAGCCCCCTAGCTCGTCTGGAAACCCCCTACACCGTTTTTTTTATTTCAGAATATTGTAGCGCTATCAATTCCCTACAGTTTGGTATAAGCCACATTGGCTGACCCGTGTAAGAAAGTGGTGAAATATGGCTTCAAAGTTGAAAAATCTTCAAATTTTTAGTTTTGGTACTGCACCAAAATTTTCTGCTGGAGTTTCTAGCGCACTAATCAGTGTTGGGACTTAAAAATTGGGGGTTTAGGGTAACTTTTAGAGTGCTTTCAGAATCAACGGTCGAATTCCATTTTCAACGAAAAAAATTTTTTTCGACCCCCTTTGGAGCCCCCTAGCTCGTCTGGAACCCCCCTACACCATTTTTTTATTTCAGAATTGATATGTTTGGCGTTGAGTGTGTAGTTGCGCCAGCTAGCAAATACACACCACTTGTTGTATAGACAACCGCGATAGGCTACCGTAACCATGTACACGCCAGACATTGTATCATAGCGCCGTGTGATTAGTTTGCCCGCTCGCCCATTGTTCTCTAGAACATTCTCACTCTCTCCGTCTGACTGTCTGGCGAGCGGTCGTGTCTTTATTCTCCTGTATTTTAATTAATTGTTGGTTGGAGGTAAAAGTTGTTGTTGATAGGCTGCCACAGAAAGCAACAGCTAATACCGAGACCGCAGAGGAAACCAACAATATATCAACTGGCGACCAACGGTGGCATTCGACGATCGCGGAAGAAAGAAAATAGAAGATTTCGACGCCTACTGCCAACCCGGCGGTAGCGAAAAAGAAGAGTTTCTACACCTACCGCCAACCCGGTGGTAGCAACCAACGAAGCTTTTCTACTGCTACTACCAACCCGGTGGTAGCGACGAGGACGATTTCCACAACCTGCTTGGCACAGATCATCGGTTGGTGTTGCCTACACTAACCTACAGGAGGAGGCACAGTCAGTGAGTATCTTCCTACGTGTCTTCTTCTTTCTACGTTCCGGCCGGTGGTGGACAGCCACCGCCTCCTTCTACGACCTGCCTACAGACGTTGCCGCCTACTGCGTTGGCTGTACGTGCTGTAGCGCCGGTCTTTCTTCGAATTTGCGCCGACCTGCCTACACACGGTACCGCCCACTCCTACATTCGCGGCTGTACGTGTGGTAGCGCCGGTCCTCTACGAAATCGCGTCAACCTGCCTACACACGGTACCGCCTACTCCTGCATTGGCTGTACGTGTGTTAGCGCCGGTCTTCTTCGTTTCTACAGTGCGCAAACCTGTCTCCACACGTCGGCTGTACGTGTGGTTGAGCCGGTTCTCTTCGACAACACAACGACAGCTACCGGATTGTGGCTGTCACTTGTCTACGTGCCAGCAGCTACAAATCGTCACTGCCGCGATGTCCAACCGCCGGGCACACATCCCGGCACCTCAACCTTATTGGCAGACAGTCGACGACCGTCCACCTCTCAGATGGCCACTCTGGGAGCGACTTTTCAACGCATTTCTCACCGGCCTGGACGCAACCAGGGACAACACGGCAAAATTGACAGACAACGAGAAGAACGACTTTCTTCTCTCGTTTTTGGGGACAGCCGCGCTTCCCCAATTCGCCAGTCACCCTGTGTTCAACGCCGATCCAGACGCCGACTTTGAGGAATTCCTGGCAGCCGCCAGGGAGACTTTCTACAGGCCTGTAAACCCGGTACGGGCCCTGTTTGACTTCATGCAGCACTCACAAGGGTCTACCGAGTCAGTCACTGAGTACATTCGCGTACTCAGGACCTTGATCCAGCAGTGCACGTTCCCTGTCGATCAGGGGACCAGACGCATCGAGGAACGCAACTTAATCGACTACCTGCTAGCGATTCAGATGGTGCGCGGCCTACATAGCCGTGCTACACAGGAGAAACTGCTCGCCCTCGACGCAGTGGATTTGGACAAATTCACTGCACTCGCGTTGGCAGATGAGAGCGCCAAAAAGGATGCTGCTAAGATGGCACCCGGGTCATCGCAGATCAGCGCTGCCTCACATCATCGGTACAATCAGGGCAAGGGACCTAGCTCCGCGCAGCACACAGGACCCAGACCTACGCCGGTACGCCCCAGTACCTCAGCCAATCGTCAGACAACCGGCAAGAGAGTCTGCTGGCATTGTGGAGATTCCTCTCACGCGGACAGCAGGGATTCCAGATGCCGCGCCAGAGGCCAAACCTGCAGCAACTGCGGCAAACAGGGCCACTTCCAGCGAGTGTGCAGGAGCAACCTGTGCTCCACCTCGCGCCCTGCCGCCAAACAACAGTGCCGGACCACTCACCAGGTGCGCAGCAATCACAAAAAGGGCCGGAAGAGTGTGAATGTCGTGCACACTCAACCACCTTATTGTGAGGTCTACATCGCCTCTACCGCCGATGCTCCTGCCGCACCACTGCGCCTGATGGTCGACACCGGCTCGGACGTCACTGGAATCACTCGGGACGAGTTCCATAAGCACTTTCGAGCCACGAGACTGCAGACGGCCGACCCCATCGTCAACTTCGATCAGTCAGAAGTGCCTATCGGGGGACAATTTCCTGCTCAACTTTCCTTCCAAGGACAGACTGCCAACGTGCCAGTGTATGTGTTCGGCGATTCCTGCCACAATACACTTGGCATGGACGCCATGCGTGCTCTGGATCCAGTGCACATCACTATCCAGTCAAGGAGCAGCACTGTTTGCGCAGTCACTAAGTCCAGCTCACCAGAGGATGCCAACGCTAACAGCGCGCCACCACCAGACATCTCTGACGTCTCTACCCCTACGCTACCTGCTAGGGCTACCGATACATGGGAGAAAGCAGGATTGCTGCCACTGCTACACAGCTTTCCTAAGCTCACCAGCGCAGACATCGGCACTTTTCCCGGATTCAAGCACAGAATCCGGCTGAAACCTGACGCGCGGGTACCACCCGCCCAACCGGTTCGCTCCATTCCTCTGCGCTTCAGACAGCTAGCGGAGAAGGCAGTCAAGGAGATGGAGGCACAAGGCATTTGGGAGAAGGTCGCGCACTCAGACTACGTCCATGGAATGGTCGTGGTTGCAAAAGCAGACGATCCTACTGCTGTACGCATCACTTCCGACCTGTCTCCACTCAACAAGAATGTGGATCCAGTCCTGTTTCCACTACCCAACATCCAGGATTTGCTGTACACGCACCTTGCCGCTGCTACAGTGTTCAGCAAAATAGACCTGCGAAAGGCCTATTTCAACATCGAGCTTGATGATGAGTCTCAGTTGCTGACGACTACAGCAACACCCTGGGGCTACTATGCTTATCGGAAGCTGCCCATGGGACTCAAGGATTCCGCAGCCGTCTTCCAGAAGCTGGTTCACGAAACGCTTGCTGGAATTCCTGGATGTCAGCCCTACATAGACGATATCGTTGTCTATGGTAAGAAACGTGAGGACCACGACCGCACTCTATGCCTAGTTCTACAGAAGTTGGATGCGAAGAACCTCTGACTGAACCTCAGCAAGTGCACCGTCGCCTCACCCAGCATTTCGTTTCTGGGCCATGTAATCGCCAACGGATGGGTCAGCCCGGATCCACACAAGTTGGACTCGATTCGCAACATGGAACGGCCGCAGAACAAGCTGGACGTGCAGAGTTTTTTGGGTGCGATCAACTACCTGAGCAAGTTCGTTCCTTGCCTGACCGACGCCTCAGAACCACTTCGTGTGCTCACCCGAGCAGACACGAAATTCAAGTGGGGGCAGCCGGAGCAAGCTGCCTTCGATCGACTCAAATCTCTGATCTGCAACCAAGGAGGGCTGAAACTGAAGATGTTCGACCCGGAGAAACCAACCATCGTTACTACAGATGCGTCCGCCTATGGAATAGGTGGAATGCTGTCTCAGGTACACTGTGGGCAGGAGTATCCAGTGGCATTTGGCCACCACACTCTTGATCCCACCAAACGGCGTTGGGACACCACAGAGAGGGAAGCATTCGCTGCCATGTTCTTCTGCGAACACTGGGAGAAGTACCTACTTGGCAGTCACTTCACTCTGCGCATGGACCACCAAGCTCTGCAAGCTCTGCTGCATCGACAGACCAACCAACGGCGTTCTCAAAAGTTCGAGCGTTGGGTGCATCGCCTCAACGTTTTTGACTACTCGGTCGAATTCGTGGCGGGACGCAAAAACTACATGGCAGATGCATTGTCAAGGCTGCAGAAGGTGCCGGACGTGCCTAGAATCTGCAGTACTACTCGGAGGGGATTTTCGATCGAGAAAATCGCTAAGGCTATGGACCTGGACCCTCAGCTGCAACTAGTGAAGCGTTTCTGCACCACAGGCTGGCCAGCTTAGCCCAAGCTGCCACCTCAACTCCAGTCAACAGTGTTCTACACTCTACGTGACAACCTCTCGCTGGAGCATGGATATGTTGTCCGGGACAAATGCCAGATTCTGGTTCCAACCTCACTGAGACCAGATCTGCTATCCATGGCTCACGAAGGACATCCAGGCATCGTTGCGTTCAAACGGAAGCTTCGAGAGACCTACTGGTGGCCGGGAATGGCCACGGAGGCTGAGCGTTTCGTCAGGAACTGTGGCAACTGTCTCAACTCGGCCAAGTCAGCACCCAAGCTGCACCTGCAGGGCCAGCATCTGTACACACCGAAGGAGCCGTGGGAGGAACTCTCCATCGACATCACAGGGCCATTCGATAATGCCCCTGCTCATCAGAAGAACATCGTTGTGCTCGTGGACAACTACTCTAAGTTCCCAGAGGTTCTGTGCACGAAGGACACCACTTCTGGCAGAATCATTCGCTGGCTGAAGGAGATTTTCGCGAGGTTCGGTAACCCCGCCAAACTAATCTCTGATAACGGCCCACAGTTCATCAGCGATGAGTTCCGCAACTTCCTGACTGAACGGGACATCATTCACAAGACAACACCAGTCTACACTCCCCAGCAGAACGCGTTCGTTGAGGTTTTCAACAGATTCATCAAACACCACATTCAGACGTTCAGCGCTAGTCTACCGTGGGAAGAAGGCCTGCAACGTTCGCTAGCACACTTCCGCGCCACAGCTCGAGAGGGCCAGGAACTAAGCCCTGCGCAGAAGTTTTTTGGACGCCGACCTCGTTTGGGCTGGGAAGTCTACCGGCAACCCCGCAAAACAGCTCAAAAAGAGGAAGGAGGGGAGGACATGCAGTCGCGGCAGAGACAACAGCAGTCAAGCCAACGTACTACTAGCAGCTCAGGACCAACGTTCACTGTTGGGCAGAAGGTGCGCACCAGACGGCCTCACACGCCCAAAGGACTGAGTCCCTGGAGCGGCAAAGTACTGACTGTCCTGAAGGTGCTCGGCAAATTCAACTACCTGCTGTCGGACAAGCAGAAGTGGAACGGGCGCAACCTGCAACGCGTTGCCGACCGGCCGGGGCCGACTGTCTACGAAGCTGAGGCTACCGAGCCAGAACCAGCTCAACCGTGACCAGAACGGCGACACCACCCGCAGCGGAATCGTCAACCGCCAGACCGTCTAGGGGACTGGCACTACTACTGACCAACGCTTCCGCTTCAAGAAGAAAGAAGGTGGTTGATATGTTTGGCGTTGAGTGTGTAGTTGCGCCAGCTAGCAAATACACACCACTTGTTGTATAGACAACCGCGATAGGCTACCGTAACCATGTACACGCCAGACATTGTATCGTAGCGCCGTGTGATTAGTTTGCCCGCTCGCCCATTGTTCTCTAGAACATTCTGACTCTCTCCGTCTGACTGAATGGCGAGCGGTCGTGTCTTTATTCTCCTGTATTTTAATTAATTGTTGGTTGGAGGTAAAAGTTGTTGTTGATCGGCTGCCACAGAAAGCAACAGCTACTACCGAGACCGCAGAGGAAACCAACAATATATCAAGAATATTGTGGCCTATCAATTCCCTACAGTTTGGTATAAGCCACATTGGCTGACCCATAGAAGAAAGTGGTGAAATATGGCTTCAAACTTGAAAAATCCACCCTCCTGCTGGAGTTTCTAGCACACTAATTCGTGTTGGGACTTAAAAATTGGGGGTTTCAGGCAAGTGAGCTAGGGGCCCCAAATGCTGGAAAAAAATTTTTTCATTGAAAATGGAATTCGACCATTGATTCTGAAAGTACTCTAAAAGTTACCCTAAACCCCCAGTCCCAACACTGATTAGTGCGCTAGAAACTCAAGCAGGAAATTTTGGTGCAGTACCAAAACTAAAAATTTGACGATTTTCCAAGTTTGAAGCCATATTTCACCACTTTCTTCCAAGGGTCAGCCAATGTGGCTTATACCAAACTGTAGGGAATTGATAGCGCCACAATATTCTGAAATAAAAAAACGGTGTAGGGGGGTTCCAGACGAGCTAGGGGGCTCCAAAGGGGGTCGAAAAACTTTTTTTTCGTTGAAAATGGAATTCGACCGTTGATTCTGAAAGCACTCTAAAAGTTACCCTAAACCCCAAATTTTTAAGTCCCAACACTGATTAGTGCGCTAGAAACTCCAGCAGGAAATTTTGGTGCAGTACCAAAACTAAAAATTTGAGGATTTTTCAACTTTGAAGCCATATTTCACCACTTTCTTCCACGGGTCAGCCAATGTGGCTTATACCAAACTGTAGGGAATTGATAGCGCTACAATATTCTGAAATAAAAAAACGGTGTAGGGGGGGTTCCAGACGAGCTAGGGGGCTCCAAAGGGGGTCGAAAAAAATTTTTTTCATTGAAAATGGAATTCGACCGTTGGTTCTGAAAGTACTCTAAAAGTTACCCTAAACCCCCAATTTTTAAGTCCCAACACTGATTAGTGCGCTAGAAATTCGATTTTGAAATTTTGGTCCCATAGTTAAGCGGACCGATTTTCAGAAGGCCGTATCTCGAGCGTGGAGCGTCGAATCGGGATATCCTTTGCGGTGGTTATATAACCTATCCATACGTATTAGTCCTCCAACTTTGAGCCCTCCACGTCAAAGTTTCATTTTTGGGTCTGAATACTGAAACTCGATTGGCCCAGAGACTGACTCTTAAGTGCGTTTTTAAGCCTAACTTATCGAAAATTTCTTGCCCCGGTCGGTCGGGCAGAAGCCCAACTAGGCCTTTTGAAATTAACTAAACCGTTTTCTGTGAATTTACAGTTTGACGCTCTTTCAGAATACTTACCGTTTAAAAACGTTTATGAAGGCTAATTTTTGACTAATTTAAACTCTTACTGTGTTGTATCCGGTTGGCGTTGACCCTACTCCAATTGGAGTAGTTTCCTGACGGTAAGTAGTTTCCGACTTTGCAATTTCGAAAATGCTTACCGTCCACCCCCGCGCATTTGTGGGCTGGTACTAAATCCTTACCGTCACCACGCCCACTTGAACGCTTGCCAAACTGCACGGTTAGGAAGCAGTTAGGAGAAAGCACGGTTTGCCAAATGCACGGTTAGGAAGCGGTTAGGAGAAGCAACAAACATGTCCCGTCTAAAGTCGGAAGTCTCGAAGTAAGGAACCGATTTAGTCAATCGATCGAGGCTCCGCCCCGTCAGAGGCTCCGAAAGCTTACCGTCGGACAAATTTGACGCCCACCGAAAGTCGTGTTTCTATCCGTCGCAAATTTGCTGCCGGTTAGCCACGGTTAGAAAATCCGACTTTAGACGGTCTGTCCTAAGGAGGTATTATGTTTACCGGACATGCTTACATTCTACTAGTTTTTTTCAAGAAATAGAACACAGACTACACTTTCGTACGTGCATATCTGAAACACAGGTACTGTACTGTACTACAATTCTATTTTAGGCAGGCATGTATCCTCAGGCTGGACCTGAAATAACTTTTGCCGCCTCTAAAATTAGACAGGGAAAACATGCTGTAGTGAAAAAAGGCTGTTCAAGGAACTTTCCGAATGTTTCTAAGATTACGCATTACGCATACGCAATACGCAAAATACGCATTAGTTTTTGGAATGCGTATACGCCATACAAGTAACAGGGGGGGTGGGGGGGGGCCCCCCCCCCACCCGAAATAGGCCAGACCCCCCCGGATGGGGACCCCCCCCCGAGACGATTTCACCGACCCCCCCCCCCTCCGATTTTTCTGGCAAGTAAATTTTCGAGCAAATTTTTGCAATTTTTTACAATTTCATACACAAAAATTGCCAAAATCGCCTGCGAAACAGCACTTTTTAGCTGTATTTCAGCCCAAATTAGCGATTTTTGGCAATTTTTAGCCAAAAATTGCGATTTTTTCGATTTTTGAGCGTTTTTTAGTGCCCACCCCCCTCCCCCAAAATTTTGGCTCAGACCCCCCCGGCCGGCGCCAGACCCCCCCCCCCCCCCCAACCCCCCTCCCCCCATCGGCGGATGACCTGTTACATGTATGGTATACGCAAACTCATACGCATTTGTAGTTGGAATGCGTATACGCATACGCATACGCATACGCATTTGAAAAATCCGGTATTAAACAACAGTAGTATACACACAGAACAAGCGACAATGGTGACATAGTCTTCTTCCAAAACGATTCTTACTTTTTGGAACACTCTGTACGTATTCGCAAACCAAAAATTTTAAAATTTATTACTTGTGCTTTCTTCTTTCGCTTTGCCAAGTACGCCTGCATGCGACGTGTGTCACTCTGATGCCCAACAAACGCATTAACCACATCTCTTTTCGACCGAATTTCGCCAGCTTCGTATTGATAGATTATCTGTTTGATTTCTTCTTGCTCCCAAGGAACGCCGAATCTAGTCTTAGGACGACCACGGCCACGACGTTCCATTTATTTATTATACGAGTGTAGAGTGACTTTTAGAATAATCGAAACAATAACACTGAAAACCACCTTTACTCCCAGTACATCTAATCAATCAGTCATAATTTTCAGAATTAACGGAAATTTTTGCTGTTCCGACGTTTTTACTGTTTGCTAAGACCTTTGGCTATCGGTAAATATCTAACGGCCGGGTAAGTTTTGTTCAATTTCTGGTAAATTAATCTGCCCGGGTAAATATTTTAGCTAAATATTGATCCGGAGGGCGGTTACTAAAATTCGCAGCTCGCAGCCATTCGCAGCTTCGCATCCCAGTCGCACCCGTTCGCATCCGCCGGGCGCCAACTCTAAAACATCGATGCGAAGAAAAAAGAAGTAAATAGAAAAAAGTTTTCCGACCTCTTTTTCGGTTTTCCTCTTGGGTTTCCAGCAGAGAGAGGCTGTTGATGTATATTTGATGTGTACAAAGTCTTTGCATTAAATAAAAGATGAGGCGGTCACGTCAATAAGTGCAACGTGGTTCTCCACGATCACAGTCTAACATACATGTAACAGGTCATCCGCCGATGGGGGAGGGGGGTTGGGGGGTCTGGCGCCGGCCGGGGGGTCTGAGCCAAAATTTTGGGGGAGGGGGTGGGCACTAAAAAACGCTCAAAAATCGAGAAAAATCGCAATTTTTGGCCTAAAAATAGCCAAAAATCGCTAATTTGGGCTGAAATACAGCTGAAAGTGCGAAGAAAAATCGGAGGGGGGGTCGGTGAAATCGTCTCGGGGGGGGGGGGGGGTCTGGCCTAAGTCGGGTGGGGGGGCAGACCCCCCAGACCCCCTGTTACATGTATGCAGTCTAAGCAAACGACTGTTGACGCTAGCTTCAACATAGTTGAAGAAGGTACTAAATAGAACCTCCATAAATGGCACACTCACGGTGACCTTGAAAGCGTCCCAACTAAGAAAAACCGGCAAAAGTTTATTAAACGTCCTATTTATAAAGGGTCACGGCCGGCGTGGGGGAAGGGGGTTTTCCGTCAGGTGGGTGGTTGTTGTTGTTGTATCTACCCAGGAAACTGCAGCTAACAGGAACCATCTGCGTTCCCGGGAAAGGTGTTACCATTTGGGGACTAGCCAGGGTCGACCTGGGGCCGTATTTATAGTCCACTCTACATTGACCCCGAAGGGTATGCAGAGATGCCCCGGAGGCGGTAACATTGGACCCCTCAGGTGGGTGGTCGAGGGTGGTTTCGCCCAGAGGGGGGTCCAAAATTCAAAAAGCTCCAGAACGCGTGGAAATGCGCTTTAGCTGGTTTTTTCAATAAGGAGGCTAAAAATTCCAATTTTAAGCTGCCAAATAGCGTTTTAGTAGAGCTAAAACAAGCAAGAAAATGATAAAAAGGGCTTCCAGAAACCTCCGATTCCTCTTAAATATCAACGGCGGAAACGCTCTTATGAAGGCTCTACTGTTTGCAGTGATAATAATAGTAGTAGTTTGTACGGTCTAATTATGCTATGACGCATTCTGTTAATGCATGCTGTTACACATCTGTTTCCGCGCTCTCTTATCTGGCGTAAGCTTTTTGCCATGAGGTTTTTCAATAGCTCTTTATTCGCGCTGCCTGGCTCGAGCGAGAGTGTGTATGTTTCCTACATCTGTGTGCTAAAGTGCTAAATTTGGCTGCCGGACCTTGTGTCTCTTCCTTCTCTATAGCAGTTGGCTACTCCTAGACCGAAAGGACGAAAAGTTACAACAACAACAACAACAATGATTTGGACTCAGCCGATTATTTTAACGAAAAAAAGCGGGCCGGGCCGAAAATTCCGCCCCGATGCGCATCCCTAGTCCTAGTTTTAATGCGAAATTTTAGGCCCAAAATTTGCCAGTTTCAGTTAATAATAATAATTACTTTTCCCCTAAAATGTTAGGGGTAAATACACTGCCAGGCTTCCTTCCTCGGTTTCTGCAGCATTGCATACATTTTCATTGCGTTACCCAAATGTCCTTCATCTGCTCCGCTCGCACCATCACACATACTATGTCCTCACAACTCTACGTTTTTCTGTCTCGTAACGTAATCCGACATTTCTGATTCCATTTTCGCGCAATTTTATCATCAAATAAATCTTCGCATCGATGTTTTAGAGTTGGCGCCCGACGGATGCGAACGGGTGCGACTGGGATGCGAAGCTGCGAATGGCTGCGAGCTGCGAATTTTAGTAACCGCCGATCCGGAGAGACACGGCGCGTCGTCAGTGCCCAGCAAAAGTGCAACACAAATGCAACCAAAATTGCCCCGAGTATTTTTGCGACTAAAACTACGGTGCGTTGCAAATGTAGTGATTTAGCGAGTGTTGAGTCGTTGACAGTGTGTTGCCTTTCTAAATTAACCGGTTAAACGTTGAAACAGTGCGCAATTAAAACAGTGTAAATTGCATGGAATATAATGTGTTTGTTCGAAAGGTTTTTGTTAATGTACCATTTCGATTTCGAAGTGCAGAACAAATTTGCTCCAACAGATCCAAGAATACACATCTACAGTAGTTACTCGAACGAGCTAAGCTGAGACCGAAGAGAAACACATGCTGTTGATCAATTCTGTATACTGGTATCATCAGCTCAGCGTATCTGACAGTTGACAAGACAGAAACCTCCGCATCGCGCTACAGTTGCAAAAACTCACTAAATGGTTAATGGTGTCAATGGTTTCGTTTCCTTGTGTCGCGTATCGCAGAAAGTAGGGCAAGAAAACGTAAAGCAGAAGAATATTTTTAAAATGAGGCGGGTCTGGATGTATACAACCACAGTTACATACCAACCAACTACTCTTGATTTGGTACCGCACCGATACCGAAAAGATACCTTCCGATTCTTTGGATATCTACCGAATAAATACCTACCGATTCCTACGCTTGCAAGTCCTACAGCGGTCATGAGCAGATTCCGACGGAAGACTTGAGGGGGCTGATTGAATCGGAAATCGTAGCTCGACAGCTCAGACATGTTGCTCGCTTGATGGCCGACCCCGACCCCACTCGTAAGAAACTGCAGCAAAAGGAACCTGCACCCCCGACGCATACTGCACGGAAGCGCAAACATGCCGGGTATGCAAGTCGAGATGAAGAAGGAAGCAAACGACAAAAACAGTCGAGCAGCGCAGACCGTATGACACAGCACAAATCAGCAGAGGAAGGTGGCCCTGTCTTCATCAAATGGGTGGACGTGGACTTGCAAACACCTGCACCATCGACAACGTACTAATACGTAGCTCTGTCCTGTCATTTGTACGACAGACCTGACTTCGTCGATCTGCTCAACAACCCAAACGGAAATGAAATAGAAGACTAAAGACAATTATGACAAAGGGGAGTTTGAAACTAGCAGCCCTCAGTGTGGCAGCCATTGTCAGGAGCAGCACTCAACCGAATCTTAGGTCCGATTCCGATACTAGTTCTTGCTTTTGTCTGAAATGCATGTTTAAGTGAAGTTTTCTTTTGAATTCTGTTGAAAAATGGCAAAGTATGTATGGCAGCATGGCCATCACCTGTCTGCTCCCACAGGGAGGGTTAGACAGTAAAAGAACGGTTAAAGTGCAAAATAGAAAAAGATGACAGAAAAACACCGGAGAACGTTGAGAAATTATTGTTCTAGAAGAAGTATCTACAAATTGATTAAAATCAGTCAAAAAACAGGTTTAGTTTCGGTTCCACAACTCAAAATGAGAGTAAGTGATAGCAACTCTCCAAACAAAATAAATGCACACCCGCTTCAGTCAGGTAATACGCAGATCTGATGCAATCGAACGCATAACTATATTCTTCATCGTTCTTCTTCGACAGTTTTGGCAACGTTCGGCAGCGAAACTGGTTGTCAGCATCGGGTCGGGGGCAGTTATCTTCAACCGTGGGAGAATACGCAAGTTGCCGTAGGGAAGAAATAACACATTGTTCACTCAAAAGACTGCAGTGGTATATTCATTCATTGGTCAGGAGGGAAGGAGAAGAATCTTTCTTTAACTTCAAACAATCAGGAGTAGGTGGGAAGGCAATCGAGCAAACAAAACAGTGGCATATTGGTGGCAGAGAGCACCACAACCAACAACAGTAGAGTTGGACATAACTAAACTATTTTAGTTTCACACACACTTTATTTCTTTTTACACTTACTTTTTATTTAAAAACAAAAATAAAACAAACACTCTACGTGCGTGAAGCGTCGAGCGTAAATTGCAGTTGCCGTCCTTTAAAAAAACACGCTGCCGCTTTTTCCCTGTGCTGGGCACCCACCCGCACGCGTCGTCTCAACGCCCCTGAGCGGGCGCGCATTCGCAGGCAGCCAGCGGCGCAGCACAGGGCAGCACAGATTTGAGCGGCAACTTTAAACCAACTTGCGCGGCCGACCGCCGCACCTCTGCCGTGCTGTGCCGATTGCTTGCTGCCTTGCCTGCTTTGCTACACCTTTCTTTTGTCCACGTGCCGTTGAGACCTACGCGCTCACCGTTTGCTTGCTGTGCCCACGCAACTTTTGTCTGCCAGCCGACCAACAGTGCAATGTCACTATCCGAGCGCTCTTTTCTTCTCTCTTCCTTCTACACACCAAGCGAGATGGACTTACTCGATGCTACGTATAGAAACAAGAAGTGATGAGCTCGCCGCAGAATTTCAGATTACCGCACGGTCAAATCTGAAAGCTAAAGGTAAGGGACCGGCAAAGAAATGCTGTTCTTGCAGAATCTGAGTTAGGATTATTTTCCGAGAAAAGTCCACTCGGCGGCCGACCCTCCTGGGCGCGTGTCGTGTGCTTCACTGTTGCCAGGTTGGGGATTCCCCCAAATTTAGGGGGACTTTTTCCCATTTAGGAGCAAAATTTTGTTTTGGGGGTTAGGGGGAAAGTTTGGGGGATTTTTCAAAATTCAGGGGGTTCTTAGGGGAGTTCAATCTGACTCAAGATCTGTAAAATTCGAGAATTTTTGGCATAAAAAAATGAAATTAAGTAAAATTTAACCAGCAAAGCTGTGTCTGCAATGTTTAAAGTTCAAAGTTTATTGCATATGAAAAACTTGTTACCGGAGATTTCCACTTACTAGTATCCCACCCCACTTAATAACCCACTGGGATGTTGCATGGACCCTTATTCCGCTTTATATCCCATGGGATATTACTTGGCGGCAATGTTTATGTCAAATTTGTAATAATTTTCTTTACACATGCATACTGTATGCACGATAAAACATGGTTCCGGTTAATATCCTATGCCGTTTCCAGTTAATATCCCATGGCTTTGTCCTGAATGTTTTCGCTGAAAAACGTGATTTTCCGTGTTATATCCCCTGGGATACTAAGTGGAAATCTCCGGTACGTAGCAAGAAAAATATGCAATTTGGCGAACAGGACGAAACTAAAAGTTCCAGTGCAAGGCGGTTTGCTGGCAGTGCACTTACGCAAACTGCAGTCCTCGATTACTACTTGTTAGTTCATCCTTAAATACGCCTGCCGAACGAGCGAACCGAATATACTATCATCATACTAGCAGAAACTGATTCTGCCATTCTTTGGCTTTTTCATTGTGCTCTCACTTTGAGCTGGGCCACTTGGCCCATCCAGACTCATTTTGTGCTATCTGGCATCTCCGGTGTGCTAAAAAACCGTGCGAAGAAGGTTTGCATTGCACACTTCGTATGCCCATATATTGTGCCTGTTAAAAACTCTCTAGTGGTACCACACCTATAAGTTGTTATTTCTCTGACTGTTAGATGCACATATTGTACGTCTTTTGCAGGCGCAATTATGCTGGTGGCTGTGATACTTCATGCCATTTTCGGTTTCTTTCGTTCGGCTTGCTGGAGCGACCATGTATCTTTCTCGTTCTATGCAGGCAGGGTGGTGACGTTGGATGCGGTCAAAGTTTCTGCACATAAATGGAGTTCAGCTACAGAGCAATCTGTTCCACGCCTTGGCTTGCCTTTTCGAGTTGACGGGCCTCATTCGGTGCGAACAATTTTGATGTCAGTAGTGCTCGCCGAATAGATAAGACTTTCCTGACTTAACTGCTACTGTACGTATTTGTTCGTTGATTGTGTGTATGCAAACGGTGCTGATTCCGGTCGCACTGCGTTGCTACTAGTTAGAGACCGGCACGGGCCGCCCGGCAGAGAATTTCAGCCAGGCCGGGCGGGCTGAGAAAATTGGGTTTTTATTGCCCGAGGATGAAGGAAAATGCTGTGTAGAGTGCAACAAAAAAGGTAGAATTCTTGAATCTGGATTATCATTAAGCTTTGATGCATTGTTAGAAATGCTTCTATTGTACTGTAGTACCCGCTCAAGCGATTTTGCGTGAATTTTGATCGATTTTAGCTTTCCCGGGCGGGGCCGCCAAAAAGGCGGCCGCTCAGGTCTCTACTACTAGTGTGCAAATGTTGTGTCGTGGGTAATGTAGTGGCTCAACAAATTGAATACAATCAGTCACGTCATAGCCGGTATGCACCGCCACTACAAGCTAAATCAAAAACATCGATCAGCACCTGTTTCATTTGAAAACCAAAATCGTCCCTACTTACAGTTATAAAAGTATTTGTAATTCTTAAGCAGGTTTAGTTAGCGAGCTGAAATTCCGCCTATAGACGGGCACGGTGGTCTGTTTCAAAATTTATGACCAGAATATAAAACCTTTTTTCCTAGTCAAAAGTTACACAGCCAATTCATGCAAAAAAGCTGGAAAAAATTGAGTATTTTTCGGTTTTTGCGAGTTTTCTACCCTTCATAGTGTCTGTCCCAAGCTGGAAATAATTTTAAACGAAAGCTCTCGATGAGGCGAATCGAATGATGTATAAAACATTAAATTTCAAAATGCAGCCCGCTGTATGCGCCCGTTTAAAAATCGTGCTCTGTTTCAAATTTTCAAATGCACCGCTTTATGCTAATTTTCGGCCGATTTAAAATCTGACGACTTGTAAAGAAAGGATGTTTTCGGGGCTCTCTGGTGAAGTATGACCGAGGTTTTTGTCTCTTGAAATGGTGGAGAACTGTGATCAAATCCTGTTTTTGTCATTTTTGAAATTCGGTTTTTTGAAAAAAGTAGGGTTCAGGAAATCGCGAATTGCACCCTTCCCAGTGGTCGGAGCGACCTGGGAGTGCCACCATTCAATTCGATACAAAATTTTACATTAGAAAGAGTGGGTTTAATCAAATTCAAAATTTCATCTGTCCAAGGTTGTAACGCTTCTACAGACAATGACAATTAATTCGATGTGACGGGGGATCGACCTGAAGACAGCCCTACGCGATCAGACTCCTATCAACACTCGCCGGTCGACGTTTTTCAATACGATTATGAATACGTCTTTCAATGTTAGGGACGAACAAGGCGAGCACGCACAGAAAGTGGACCTATTATTGATTTGATTGCGTGGCTTGGCTGGCTGACTTTGGCACATGTTGCAGGGCTCTCAGCGCTAAGTCGGCTGCGGGCGCTCCTATGAATTTGCCGCTTAAATCCGTGCTGCCCTGTGCTGCGCCGCGGGCTGACTACGAATGCGCGCCCGCTCAGGGGCGTTGAGACGACGCGTGCCACTCGCCCCGCGCGGAGAGACACAGGCCACCCCCGAAACCAAAACAAAAGAAAGAAAGAAAGGAAAGGGCGCGTCGTCAGTGCCCAACACAGAAAAAAAGCGGTCGCCCGTAAGTTTTAAAGCACGGTGACTGCAATTGACGCTCGACGCTTCACCTAAGGTCGTTTGTTTGTTTTGTTTTTTTATTTTAAAAAGTAGGTGTAAAAAGAAGTTATTGTTTATGTTGTGTGTCAACTCTATTGGTTGATTGTGGTTGTGGCCAATCTACCACGAAACTAAAGAGCCACTGTTTGGTCGAATGCTTTCTGGCCTTACTCCTGACCTGGAATCTTATTGATGAAATTAAAAATTTCTTCTCCTCTTCTCAACGAACGTGGCGCAGTCTTAGGCGAATGATAAATAATAGTGTTATTTCTTCCTGACGGCAAATTGCGTATTCTCACTCGGCTAAAGATACCTGTGCCCGACGCCGCCAACCCGAACCTATCTTACCAAAGGATTCGAAAGGGTGCTGCACCCCAAACCCAATATGCGGTACGTAGGAATTTATTTACCTATTTTGTGTAGTGGAATCGAAACTGAAGATATTTTGACTGCTTTTAATAGTTTTTTGGCCGGAATTTTTGTTGCGCCAACACGTTTAAGTTATGAACTACCCACAGTGACATGTCCCGTTGGCTCACAAAACTCAACAAAAATGTTGCTCAACAAATTGATTGCTTAGTGGTAGGAATGTCGTGTCTGATTGATAGTATTCCATTCCGTGCAAAACGTTTTTTGTTTTCTTTCTGTCGGCAACATTTTATAAACAGAGTAAATGTTGGTGCGACAAAAATTCTGTCGTCCCGCCATTTTTCAAGACAAGTATGAATAGAATACGCCTTACAGCATAAGAAGAAAGAAGCAAACGTACTAGTGGGGTTTTAGTGGGTTACCCCAGCTGGAAAAGGCAACCGCCTCACCCCTATACCGCCCGCGAAACAGTTTACAGGCCCCACTAGCGATCGACTGGAACCAAAACTTCGACCGGAACCGGACCGGAACTCCCCAAATTCCGGTCGGAACCGGAACCGGTTTTAGCAGAAGCTAAAAAATTTTAAATTGCTCTCAGAACCAAAAATGGTAGCTGAAACTATAGGAGGCAATTGCGGGGTGCTTTGCTAAAATTAGAACGGGCACAACTGCCATGAAACATTACTGTTTTAGGTGTCCAAGGAGTGTTTACATACCGTTCAAGTACCAAAAACTCGATTGAGGCGGTTTAGTGATTTCTCTGAGAATCGTACACTCCTCCTACAGGAACCCAACACATCCTTGTTTTTCTTGCCTTTTTTAGGTTTGGCTACCTGTTTAAGACCTCTGTATTTTTCGAATTTCGGCTTTAAACTGTCGAAACAACTAAATTTTTTACCTG
>JASANB010000179.1:0-50194 GCA_030248155.1 Sabatieria punctata | reverse complement strand
ATTCTACATTTTACACAAATTCTACAACAGACTTTTAACAAATTCACGCTCATGATCGGCTGGCTCTGAAGTCGGGTATTTTTCTGTAAACGATACGCTAGCCAAGCGCTACAATGGTGAATACGAATCGGTTGTGTCAGCAATAACCAGGATGGGCCACATGCGAGGCAATGGCAATTGCGAATCGGTTGTGTTAGAGTCTTCTCCTGCCTTATAACAATTATTTTTGCGTTCTTTTGTTACGAAGCTGCGATCCTTCATTCGTTTTCCTGTAACTCGAAAAATTCATTTGTCACACAATTTGTATCCTTAGATGTTAAACATAATGTGTAACATCCTTATGTCAACGTCACAGTGAATTTACTAAATGTACAGTACAGCAAATGACTTGATGGAACTTCTTCCCATGAGCGTTGCAACCGAATGGCTTCTCGTTCGAGCCTAGTCAATTGCTTCTTTAAATAAAGCTTTTTTGCACATGTTCATTTACACACGTTTCACCTGCCTTCATGGTGGACAGTTCGTTATGAATGTTGCTACCTGCTTATCTTGACCACGTAAAATATTGCAACCACTCAGACCTTCGAAGGGTTTGCTATCTTCTTTGATGGCCTACTGAGGGGAATTAGGGCGGTCGATACATCAACCAACTCAGTATTAGCTGCTGCCTTAGTGCATAAAGTTCAACTGACCAGTTGTCTGGCTTGCAGTGTGTCCAGTCGGAGAAATCGGATGATGCTGTCGTTATCACGCAGAGCCACTGCGCGATCGACCATCAGTTTTCCAGGTTCCTGAGGAACGTCAAAGCCCCGGAATCCTGTGCGTAACTCGACCCTGTCGTGTCTGGTTCTGTCCAACAGTCTGCTCTGCTCTGTCACACGCACGCCGCTCTCTGGTGCTCCTGTTGACTGGCCGCAGTGGTTTTGGCCTTCGGTTTCGGCATGGTGTCGAGTTTCAGAAGACAGTCCATCTCACCCAAGATCATACATGTAGCTGGGTTTTCGGCTGGGGGGGGGATTTTTCTGATCCAAAAATAGGGTTTCAGGGGTATGCCCAAAGGGGGTTTCAGCGACCTTTTTTTGGTGTCCAAAAGTGGATTTGGCGACCTTTTTTTGGGCTCAAAACAGGGTTTTGAGGACTAAAAATGGGGTAAAAATCCTGTCTGAAGTGCAAAAATACCGTTTAAATCCCTATTTTTGCTTTAAAACATGGAAAAAACCATATTTTTTGTTTAAAATGTGCAAAAAAAGCTAATTTTGCTTTAAAACGTGGAAAAAAACCGATTTTATTCGACATAATACAGTTAAAATGCATTTCTGGAACCTTCTTTAGAGATTTTTAAACTTTAGAGATTTTTAAAATTGAAACTTTGGCCTAGAGAGCTGTAAGTTGGTACACTAATACATATCGATGGGTTATGTAACCACCGCAAAGGATTTCCCGATTCGACGCTCCACGCTCGAGATACAGCCGTCTGAAAATCGGCTCGCTTAACTATGGGGCAAAAATTTCGAACTTGAATTTCTTTCCTGCTAAAAACAGTTGGGACCTAGAATTTGGGGATTTTACGTAACTTTTAGAGTACTTTAAGAATTTTTGGTCGGTTTTCGATTTTGACGAAAACATTTTTTTTCGACCCCCTTCCCGCCCCCCTAGCTCGTCTGGAACCCCCCCTATATGGGTTTTTTTATTTCAGATTATTGTAGCGCCATTTGTTGGCTACAGATCGGTGCCAAGCACGATAGCCCACGGCCCGGGGTTTTGGAGTAAATTGACTTCAAATGGCTGAAATCGCATTTTTTTCCAGTTTTACTATGGGACAAAATTTCGAACTTGAATTTCTTTCCTGCTAAAAACAGTTGGGACCTAGAATTTGGGGATTTTACGTAATTTTAAGAGTACTTTAAGAATTTTTGGTCGCTTTTCGATTTTGACGAAAAAATTTTTTTTCGACCCCCTTCCCGCACCCCTAGCTCGTCTGGAACCCCCCGTATGTGGTTTTTTTTATTCCAGATTACTGTAGCGCCATTTGTTAGCTACAGATTGGTGCCAAGCATGATAGCCCACGGCCCGCGGCTTTGGAGTAAATTGACTCCAAATGGCTGAAAATCGCATTTTTTTCCAGTTTTACTATTGGTCAAAATTTCGAACTTGAATTTCTTTCCTGCTAAAAACAGTTGGGACCTAGAATTTGGGGATTTTACGTAACTTTTAGAGTACTTTAAGAATTTTTGGTCGGTTTTCGATTATGACGAAAAAATATTTTTTCGACCCCCTTCCCGCCCCCCCTACCGCGTCTGGAGCCCCCCTATGTGGGTAATTTTATTTCAGATTATTGTAGCGCCATTTGTTAGCTACAGATTGGTGCCAAGCACGATAGCCCACGGCCCGGGGTTTTGGAGTAAATTGACTTCAAATGGCTGAAAATCGCAAATTTTGTCCCATAGTAAAACTGGAAAAAATCTGATTTTCAGCCATTTGAAGTCAATTTACTCCAAAACCCCGGGTCGCGGGCTATCGTGCTTGGCACCAATCTGTAGCTAACAAATGGCGCTACAATAATCTGAAATAAAAAAACCCACATATGGGGGGTTCCAGACGAGCTAGGGGGCGGGAAAAATGAAAAAAATTTTTTTCCTCAAAATAGAAAACCGACCCAAAATTCTTAAAGTACTCTAAAAGTTACGTAAAACCACCAAATTCTAGGTCCCAACTGTTATTAGAAGGAAAGAAATTCAAGTTCGAAATTTTGTTCCACAGTAAAACTGGAAAAAAATGCGATTTTCAGCCATTTGAAGTCAATTTACTCCAAAACCCCGGGTCGTGGGCTATCGTGCTTGGCACCGATCTGTAGCCACCAAATGGCGCTACAATAATCTGAAATAAAAAAACCCATATAGGGGGGGTTCCAGACGAGCTAGGGGGCGGGAAGGGGGTCGAAAAAAATTTTTTTCGTCAAAATCGAAAACCGACCAAAAATTCTTAAAGTACTCTAAAAGTTACGTAAAATCTCCAAATTCTAGGTCCCAACTGGTTTTAGCAGGAAAGAAATTCAAGTTCGAAATTTTTGTCCCATAGTTAAGCGAGCCGATTTTCAGACGGCTGTATCTCGAGCGTGGAGCGTCGAATCGGGAAATCCTTTGCGGTGGTTACATAACCTATCGATATGTATTAGTGTACCAACTTACAGCTCTCTAGGCCAAAGTTTCAATTTTGGGTCTGAATACTAAAACTCGATTGGTCCAGAGACTGACTCTTAATTGGCCATACCTAATACACTCACTAACATGACACCATGCAAACCTACACAGAGGGGTCTTCAAAGGCCTGATACCAAACCAGTAGAGTGAATAGTATGCACCCAATCGCCCATATATCTAACTCATGCGAGTAGCACTGCTCCGCCAGCATGTCTGGCGCAGCCCTAAGTCTTTGATAAGACGTGGCCACGTTCGTCGCAGCCATAACATTTACTCACTCACGCGCAACAAGACAACTGGCAATGACAATGGCCGGCGCTGGCGCGGTGAACCGCATAGAAGCCAACTACCGTCCATCAGCTGGGTAAGCATGTGTGCTGTATTAGTGCCTGGTGGCCGACTCTTCCACTGCTCGTGCCCATGACTAGACCTAGTTCGTAGTGACTACTAACTACAAACTAAAAGACTACTAACTACCTGATTTTTGGAAAAATGAGACTACAAATTAACTCTAACTACAAACTAAAACCGCTGACTACAAATTGACCACTAACTACATATTTTTCGTCCCGAGTTTGTAGTCTTAAATCTTGAAATTTGCACGGTTTTTTACAGTTATTTTATAACACCTTAAGAGAAAATTTTACAAAAAAGGCGAAAATTTTCCATTAATCACAGAAATTAAAAACATTGCTTGGCATCTTACTTCATTGACCATCTAATTTAGTTTAGTATTTGTATAATTATAGGTGCATACTCTTACTTAGGTCCTCCAATGATTAAGGCTAGATTCTCCACTACCATACATACATGTAACAGAGGGCGGTCTGTCGCTGCCCGAAAGAGCCAGACCTTCCAATAGGAGACCCTTGAAACGATTTTTCCGACCACCCTCTGATCTTTCTGGCAAGTCGCATTTTGGCCATGAGTAGTTTACGCAATCAGTTTACGCTATCCCGTGTGTTACGGTGGGCCCGGCACCTGTGGAAGCGGTGTGTTTGTGGGTTCGAAACCTGTCGAGGCGATGGGAAGTAGTCGACACAAAGCCCAACCCAGGCTGTCGAAAGTCAGTAATGGCAAGTAGATAAATGGGGACCAAACCTTAGCTGTCTTGGACACACCGAAAGCAAAAGGGAGGGTTGTTGTTAAGGAGGCTGCCGCACCTTGTGTCTCTTCCTGCTCTATAGCAGTTGGCTACTTCTAGTCCGAAAGGACAAAAAGTTACAACTACAACAACAACAAGCCATTTTTGAGCAAATTTTTGCGATTTTTTAGAATTCCAAACACGAAAATTACTAAAATCGTCTGTAAAATTAAATGCAGTTTAGCTGTATTTGAGCCAAAATTAGCGATGTTTTGCGATTTTTACGATTTTTGAGCGTTTTTAGTACCCAAAACCCTTCCCCATAAACCGATGTCGTCATTTTCACACAGCCCCCAGGGACTACAAATTGACTACTAACCACTAACTACAAACTCGGATCGCTCGCTGAATTGACTACTAACCACTAACTACAAACTGAAAAGCCTGAAAGCTTGGACTACTAACCACTAACTACAAACTGAAATTTGGTTAGGTACTAGGTCTACCCATGACTAACACTTCGCCACATGAAACTTGTCCCTCAGAGTGGATGAACGTGTGTAGGCTGGGCCAGGGCACTGTGGCTTCACGGCCTAAACCGCTAGGTACGATTTTACTAAAATACTATAGTCAAAACGTTGAATTTTTAAACAATGATGCCAAAGGTATTGTTATGAATTATCGATGTTGGTCCAAATACTGTAGACAGGCTCAAAAGCTAGTGCTGCATGTTGCTTATTTTACTGGTCATAAGGTGCAATTTTGCATCAATGATGCCAAGATCTTAACCGACTGATGTTGGTGGCAAATAGTTGCTGAACTTGATCATGATACGAGGCTTTCGAGAACTTTAGAGACAAAATGTCTAAAATTTGAGTCACGAAAGTGCACCCACATCTTTTACTACAAAATTGATCAATATTTTGGCTGAAGTTCACCAAAAACTAGTAAAACAGATTTTACTATTGACTCCGTTTGGTAATTTAATTTAATTTTTACTATTACTTAACTGGTATTACTAATTTTGTTTTGCTATACTACAGTAAAATAGCAGTACCAAGCGGGCCCGCTCCGATTTCTTCTGACCGATGTGTGGCTACTGTAAGTTCTAACATAAAAATATAATAAGATAAGTACTAGACAGACAGGCTCAAAGTTAGTGCTGCATGTTGCAGGTGACAGAAGAACGCATACGAAAGAACGACTACACTGTGCCCGATGGGGTCTGTGAGTCGGCCCAACACTTGATCGGCGGCTCTTGGCCCCGGACCCTTCCGAGAGACCGAAGGCGTAAAAGATTTTGGATGACCGCTTCTTCACTAGAGGTACATTACACACGACTAGAACTATCTGTTACTTGGATAATGGTAGTGTTTGTGAGCTTTGTCATTTGCTGCAGGCTATCTGCCCACTCGCCTGTGCACGTGCTGTCTTTCGCTGGCGCCCAACTGGGACACAGAAGTTATTTGAGGTGAGTCTGAAATTTTCATACAAAATTTGAAGCTTTGATTGCGTCTGCACGATGTGTCTTCAGGTTTAGGTAATTTTTTGGTACTAATTTAAACTTCTACTCTGCTGTACTGTAAACTCTGTAAACTGTATTGTATTGTATTGTCATAAATTCTACTAGGTTTTTAAAAGAAATGGAAGTCACACTACACTTTCGTACATGCATGTCTTCCTTGTGTAAAACACAGGTACTGTAACAATTCTATTTTAGGCAGGCATTAATCCTCAGGCCTCTGAACGAATGACCCGTTCGCATATGGTGAAAAAGGTAATTACCTCACCGGAAACGCGCGCAAAATGCCACTCGAGGCATTGGCTCCATTGGTACACCCTGCGTGGGTTTTGGTCTACAACATTCTCAGAAACACTACGCTGGCCAAAGCTGCCGTACATACGGGCGAACCGGCAAGCGACGAAGGCGCGTGGGCTCGTGCCATGCAGTCCTATCGCATTGGTATGTATTGGTATGAAGTGGGCTTCTGGGCACCAGCAGAACATGTTTTTGTTTTTAGTCCGGTCAGAAGACTTTTTCTCAAACACTACGCTGGACAAAGCTGCCGTATATGGGCAATCCGGCAGGTGACAAAGATGCTGACGCCGCGTGGGCTCATGCCGTGCAGTCCTATCACCGCTTGATTAGTCATCAGATGACCGTTTCGCAAACAGTGCTCATGGTAACAATCAGATGCTGGGATGGTATGGCTGGCCAACAGTAAAATATTTTGTGGAGGTGCAAGTAAATTAAAAAGCAAGTAAATTACTAAACTAATTTATTTGACAACGGTAGTGAGTAGCCGGTCAATCGACCCTGACTACCTCCTTCTGTCCGGCCAAGTGATTGGTTGGACTGTGTTTATTTTTAACAACCTTATCTTCGTGTTGATAGGACTGTGTAACCGAAAGCACCATAACCAAGGTGGCTCGTGGCGCTAAGAATGATGTGTCGATTTCGGTGCACCTGGTCCACTCTCCCTCCAGTGCAGCTCGTAAATAGGCGGTAATGTTCTGTAGCTTTACTGTACTTTACCTTTACTTAGTTTCGGTCAATGGTGTATCCAGAATTTTGCAAGGGTGGTGTAAAATTTTGAAACTGCCAGGGTAAGAAACCTTAGCAAAGTTAGCCTTCAATAATAACGCGATTAAAAGGCATCCTGAGCATAAAATTAACAGAAATCACCCCAAGTTTTAGTCGTTTAAAGTGTGTAAGTGGACTTGCAGGACCAGGGCGAGAAAAGTTTTGGAAATTTAGTCCTCACTACGTGAAGGTGCTCAGCAAAGAGTTCAGCAGTATTTTGATTGAAATTAAAACTGATGTGAATAAGTTTATTGAGTACGTGTTTGGAATGTGCATTGTGAAACTCCATTTTAAACGCGAAAAATGAGAACTGTATTTGTACCACGGGACAGTAAAAAGTGGCTTTAGTATTATCAGACGCAAGCAACACAAACAGGTGGAGGGTTTAGCGCAGCATTGCCGTATCAAAGAGGAGCTGGTTTGGGATCGATTTTCCGATCGTTGTTTCAATTTATTCCGCCTGTTTCAAAAACTGCTGCAAAGTCGACTGGTAAAGAAGCACTGACTACTAGGGCCCGACCGGATACAAATTTCTACCGGATCCGGATCCGGATCCGGATATGCCCATATCCGGCCGGATCCGGATCCGGATATGCCGGATATCATTGATCAACTTAAAAATTTTTACAATGAAATAAACCACATACAGGGTGTCTCAAAAAATGATCACATATCTTTTTACTGCCATTTCCGCAAATTATGAACAAATAGGCCGAAATTTGGACAATAGGTGCCAAAATTCGGGGAATTTTATGTGTTAAAGTTTGGTGCACTAGGCTTGACTAATTCTCGAGAAATTTCAAAAAAAGTGAAAGTTGATAATTTCAATAGCGAAAGCCGGTCACCGAAAAAAAAATTATATTACATTATCGCCTAAACTCCAACGATAGCGTTGGAGTTCATGCGTTAACTTTTTACACACGAATTACCCTGAATTTCTGCGTTTACACTCCAAATTTCATCCAATTCCGACAAAAACTAGGAAAGATACAGGAAAAGGAAATGTTTCCATTTTTCGCTGACCGGCTTTCACTATTGCAATTACAAAATTTCAGTTTTTTGAAATTTCAAAATTTTCTCGCCCTGCTTGGGCCAGTGCCCAACCAGACCTCTTCAGACTACAATAATACCTCCTAATTTCTGTTAATACTATACTGAGAATGCTTTCAAAAGCGTTTTTCAAGCTAATTTTGTTCAAATTTTCTCGCCCTGATTGGGCCGTGGCTCAACCAGAAATCTAAGAATTTAATACTTCCTTTTGCAAAATCCTGAGCAAGCCTAAAAGTAAGGGGAAGACAAATAGGGACATATTTATTGTACAGGTAAAAAGGATTTACATACAATGTATGTGCAAAGCGATTCCGCACTCTGGTGATATTTTGAGAGTGGGTTTTTAGCATTTTGTGCAGTTAAATAGCGAAAAATATCCTAAAATGACTGGAACTAATCTAATTTTATGTTCAAAAACGCAAAAAATCACGTTTTCTCATCTGTGACTGATATCCGGCATATCCGGCAGGTAATATCCGGATCCGGTACCGGATCCGGATATGGCCATATCCGGCCGGATCCGGATCCGGATCCGGATATCCGGTCGGGCCCTACTGACTACTGGTGCACAAATCGCAGGAGATTTAGTGGAAGGCAAAGAACTCGGTCAATCAGTGCGCCAACGTAGCGGTGCTGCAGTTAAACGTCTAGCAAACAAAAGTGCGAAGCACATTGTCAAAGAAACAGAGGTACAGAGCGGTGGTGCCTTGCGTTTTGTGGAGTCAGTGAAAAGTGGAAAAGTAACTAAACGTAAAACAGCTGCTAAAAGAGTGGTAAAACGTCGTCAGCTTGGCATTTGCTGAGTGATCATGGCGAAGTTGGTGGACCATCAGTCAACAACACCCTGTACAAAAAGTGAATTGAACTTCTTTATTATTTTACCTACCCAAGTGTCTATTCAGTCATCGCATTGGGAGCCGGTTCGTTTGATCAACACGTGCACAGCTGCCGGAATTATATTTGCATCATACTTTTTACGATTTTTTTGCAATTTCAAAAAAGATTGCTAAAACCGCCTGTAAAACAGCACTTTTTAGCTGTATTCCAGCCCAAATTAGCTGTTTTGACGATTTTTATTTTAGCCAAAAATTGCGATTTTTGAGCGTTTTTAGTGCCCAACCCCTCCCTAGATTTTGGGCTCCGACCTCCCGGCCGGCGCTAGACCCCCTACCAACCCCCTCTCTCCTTCAGCGATGACCTTGCTACATGTATGTCTATAACCGTGTTGCGTAACCGCCTTATGTAAACAAACAATCCTGAAATAATTACCTCTAATTGTTCGCTGTTTTCTCGTTTTTGCAGAGAAGTATCCCATCATTTGCTGTGGGGTCAACCAATCGCTCGGTTGAAACTTTACCTACAGAAATCAATTATTTATAACGCCCTGACAATCATATTACATATGCAGCCCATACATGTGGACTTAGCTGGACCACTAACGACCACCCAAAATCAGAACAGATACATCCAAACGGGAAATATTCATTTAATTGATTGATCTTTTCACGCAACAGAGAATACAATTATTTAGACAGTTTTAGCTCAATTCTTGCTCTAAGCGCACTTCCAGCTCTTTCAGTTCTTGCCAGTGCTGTACCCAGGATTTTGCAAAGGGGGTGTAAAATAAAACTTTGAAGTTGCCTGGTTGGGCCGCTGCCCAACAAGGGCGAGAAAACTAAAATTAGCCTTCAAAAACGCATTTAAAAGGTAATCTGAGCACAAACTACAGTTTTAGTACGTAATTCATTCGTTTCTCTTATTTTTTGACAGAATTTTTCTTCCTACCTCCTCCACAAACGGGTTGTACCCACCCAAAATCCTCCTGAATACACAGTTTACTATCAAAGTAAAGTGTAAAAAGGTTTGAAAATGCTATGAAATCGCTAAAAAGCTAAAAAAAATTCTGCCATAGAATATGAATTAGGATTTTTTCATTCCGATCATCAAATCTTATATAACTCCAGAGAAAACAGAGCTAATGGGTATATTGTATTACAGGTGCAAGGCTATCTGAATAATCAATTTAAGTTTTACTGTGTTAGCCATGTCAATCATAATCTAACGCGAAATTTGTTCACTGAACCTACAATGTACTGTAGGTAAAAAGAAAACAAAGAAGACCGCAATGCGAACATGACACAATTAGATAAGGACAAAGATATAAAAAAGTGCAGCAAAGCTCATATCATCAGTTCCACAAACGAAGTTGCGCAACATTCATTTTCTAGCTTGGACCAGGTGATTTTTGAGAGAAGACCAGCTATATGAAGAGACATGAAGCTGAAAATCCTAAAAACTCCCAGAAAACTCCTAGAAAAATCCTAAAAATAAAAAACTCCAACCCAGAATTTAAAAACTCCCAGAAAAACCTTCTAACTCCAATCCCAAAATTTTCCTCCAATCCCAAATCAAAAACTAGATCTAGGAGGAAAACTCCTAACCTGGCAACCCTGTTGCCATGCCGTGCCAGTGAGCGCTATGCAACAGCAATTTAACAATCAAGTGAGCGCGTAGTGAGCGGCGGCTTTTGTCTGTCTCGCTCCCTACCTGCAAAGAGCCTGTGCATTGTTGTTTATCCTACCTTCCCTTCTTTTGAACCCTACATACTATTTGGAATAGGAAAATGGCACCAACGCCTGTTTATTGATTATTCCCGCACACTACTAAATGGTAGTTGTTTTTGGA
Organism: Sabatieria punctata; assembly: GCA_030248155.1. Classification (NCBI taxonomy): domain Eukaryota; kingdom Metazoa; phylum Nematoda; class Chromadorea; order Araeolaimida; family Comesomatidae; genus Sabatieria; species Sabatieria punctata. The sequence continues at coordinate 39,591 of JASANB010000179.1, read as the reverse complement.
ATGGTTTGTTTACGCAGCACTGTTATGGCAATGAATTCACAGTTTTAGGTCAGATCATCTGCTCGCTATTATAAGATAAGCTGTGTAAAGTAGTACAAAGCCTATTGGCACATTGTAGAGTGTTAGTTGACGTTAACGGTTGCGTCCCTTCTCAATTATGTACTTTTATCTAAATTTCAGCAGAGTGTATATTATATAACATATGTAAGGAAATAACATTCTAGTATACACACGGTAGCTGACCGGAGATTGATACGTGTAGATTTACTCAACCCTCGTCATAAGAAAGCGATACAAATTTTCATTAACAAGAGCACGGCGAAATTCAGCAATCGTTCTAATGGATACAGTTTCGTCATGGAGTCTATTCCATATCGAAACTGCTCTATAGCTTAAAATATTTTGGCGAGTGAGGGTTCTAGCCATTGGTTGAAACTAAGTACAGTATCACGTCTTTTAATCGCGAACTGTTCCTTGCCAACTTGTCCTTGCCCGACTTTTCTTTGTGCGATGTTTCCTCGTAGGAATACAAACGTTTTATCTGTTTTGTACAGTACGGAATAACAACGTTTCGACTGGTATCTACAGCCGAAAAACATATACATTATGCGGCGTACCCAGGATTTTGCAAAGGGGGTGTAAACTTTTGAAGTTGCCTGGTTGGGCCGTTGCCCAACAAGGGCGATGAAATTTCGGAAAATTCTTCAAAAACGTGTTTAAAAGTATTCTGAACTTAAAATTGACAGAATTTACAAGTTTTAGTACTTAAAAGTGGGCTGGTTGGGCATGTGCCCTAGCAGGGCGAGAATTTTCTTAGAAATTAGCCTTCAATAACGCATCTAAAAGGCATTCTGAGCATAAAATAGACAATTTCTGTACATAGTTAATTCATTTCTCTTATTTTTGTCTAATTTTTCCTCCCTACCTCCGCCGCAAAGGGGGCTGTACAGTACACACCGTCCACCCCTTGAGAACGCCACTCTACATGCAACATACAGCGAAAAGTTATGAGCGATCCCTCTAAGATACTGACGCAGTCGGCTGGGCTGTTGCGATAATTGGAGACCATCAGAGTTAAATGCTTGTTCATAGGGTACAGGGAGTTTGGGAGGGACATGACCAACAGACAGCTCGAAATCTGTTGTGATAAGGTAAGGGACAGCCCCGGGTTAATGCTGCTGGTATGAGTTCCATTTGCCATATCTCAAAAACCAATATGTTAGGAACCAGCTGAAGGCAGATTCTGCCGCTGCCAACTTTTCGGGTTAAGCACTAAAGCACAGCTTGGCCTGTGGTTTGCCAACAGTGTTGCCAGGTCCAAAAAGTCAAATCCCCCTAAATCACGAAACCCCCCCCCCCCAAAAAATCCCCCTAAAAATACCAAATCCCCCTAAAAAATCCCCACAAATCTAAATTCAATTTTGCAGCAGCAGAATGGTAGCTATGCTGTTTGTGTAGTGAAAGGATAGTAAAATTAAAGCGAATTTGTCGTTGACTTCTTCCTAAAACTGCTATTATCTAGGTATTTGCCTAATTTGATGTTAATTTTCTAAAAAAACAGCACACTTGAATGTTAAACTAAAACGAACGTTCACAGTTTTTAGAGAAACGGCGTAAACACATGATCTGCTGAGCTTCTACTTGCTACACAACCCTTGGTAGATACTTCTGTAATAACCTTAAAACTAAAACATGCGGAAAAATAGGCACTCAGAAATCTGCCTTTCAGTGCGAGTGCATACAGTAGACATGGCTTCTGCCAGGCTATTTCTGCCAGGGTTATTCTCAGAAAAAAACGCGCTTTCCGTGAGCCATATGAACTTTTCGAATTTTAGTTTAGCTTTGCTTTTTTACTTTATAACTTTTTGTAGTCAAAATGAGCCAGAGATAGAAATGAATATTTTTTATCATTCAAAGCGAGTCCCCAACCCACTTTGTTACTTTTTGACCACACAAATAACGTACATACGTACTGCCGCTGTCATTGTAGACTAATGTAAATTTTATCATTCACGACAAATTCCTGCCTAAATTTTAGGCTGAAATTTTTTTTGTTTTCAGAGAAGTCATTCAAATAGCTCAGGGCGCAATTAACTGTTGTGCAGCAAGTTTTGTTTGATCTACCTAAAAAGGAGTATGAAATACTAGCCAGAATCGATTCGTGTAGCTTCCTACACACTACTGACAAGGTAACCTGGTTTAAATCCTCTTGAATTTTAAATTTTACGCTAAAATTATTTGATTTTCACTAATTTCTGGGCCAGATTGAATCCCCCCTAAAAATCCCACAAACTTTCCCCCTAACTCCCAAATCGAAATTTTGCTCCTAAATCGGAAAAAATCCCCCAAATTTGGGGGGAAACCTCCAAGCTTTCAACACTGTTTGCCAAATGAATTAGACAGGGGCCGCTGGTCAGTGTTGCCGGAGTTGTTTAGGTCTTCTAGCAAAGCGGCCATTGCTAGGGAGTATCCAGTACACAGCCCAGGCCGAGTTAACAAAGCGACCGGGGCTTGCGAAGTATGCAACGTTAATTAACAGCACAATCAAGCCAGCAATTACACTAGTTTTGACAATGTAGCTGAACCTTAAATAAGTGCATAAAAGAGAACAACTTTGTGATTTAGGGGAAAAAACTGCTGAATACAGCATAGTTTTTCTAAATGTATAGTATTAATTAATCAATGTCAAATATTGTGCAATTATGTAAAACATGCCTTTATTTAAACTACAGGGTGTCTCAAAAAAATGATCACATTTCTTTTTACTGCCATTTCCGCAAATTTTGACCAAATAGGCTGAAATTTGGACCACAGGTGCCAAAATTCGGGGAATTTTATGTGTTAAAGTTTGGTGCACTAGGCTTGACTCATTCCCGAGAAATTTCAAAAAAGTGAAATTTGGTAATTTGTGTGAGCGCCCTACTCTTAGTTCTTATTCCAGATTTTAGTTCACGCCTTAGTTCTTAGTGCTTAGTTCTTAGTTCACGGCAGTGTAAACCGGGCTTAAGACCAATTACAAATGCAAGTTGTTCGACAGACGTCTTATATTCTGGAGGTAATTTCCGGCTCAAGCAAATATGATAGCCAACAGCATCTGCTCTTAGTTATATTATATAACTACATGTCCTAGAGCTATTTTATGTCATGTGCATACTTTCTGTAACAATTTCTGATATCTAGCAGAAAGATTAATTTTTGTGCCTCTACCCACACACACACATAACCTAAGTTATGTTTACATAACATTTTACGCACAAAAAGTAACAAACAACAAAACCTCAATCGAATAGTGTATTAGCAACTTAACTCAAACCATAATCCAAAACACTCTTTTAATACCACCATTCCACTCAGAACAAGAACAATTTGTCTAACATGATGATCTGGCAAAGTGATGCTCATAATTTTTTTTGAATAGTTTTCTAATTCAGCCACATAACTAAACATCGCTACCGTGCTGTACAACCAAACTTTAAAGGTTGCCATCTTTTCGGTTCTTTCATGTATACAATATACACTATACATGTAGAGCGCACATAAACACAATTATTTACACTGCTTTTGCTCCTGCTGAATGTTACAGGTTCCGCAGAGCGCTTTCTTGCCTGCATAAGCATGACCCGTAAGCTCGATAGCAGATCTCCAGACATGGTACAAAACATTCGAGAAAGCCGAACGTCGATAAACAATGGATACTTCCTGCTCAGAGGCGTAAAATGGCAGAGATCAAGAGCGTCTATACTAAGTGGCCAGGCTATGAAGCGAAAAGCACAAGTCTATAAGAAAGAGAATTTGCTCCTTGATGTCACTCTGTTTAATGCTAGTAAACAAACAGACTTCTGCGCTTTCAGCTGTGCTCTCAGAATGTCCACCTTAGATGTTCCTGGAGCCGCAGCAGAGGCTCTCACGGACTCATCCAGTCGGCGCTCCTTGCCACTTGATCAATCAATTATCTGAAGACTTTTTTGCTGCTCTGCGGTTTCCTTTTGATTTCGGTTTTCCTGAAATCAACAGACAGACATGGGAAGGGAGTAAATAGAATACCAGAAAGGCTAAACACCTAATCCCAATACATCACACCTACAAGGGAGTGCTCGAGTTTCTGTTGGAGCTGGACTTGCGACGTTGCGCGCCGTTCCCACTGTATTTGGCCAGCAGACAGATACGTGCCAGTGTGTCAAGACCTTCCCTCATATTTTGGTGACGTCCTCAATCAGGTCGTCCACATCTGACATCACTATGGACATTTCGACCTGCAAATATAGTCTTCTTACTTATTTCACACACGCTGGCTTATTTCATTGAAAGACACACGCTGGCTTATTTCTTAGAATTTCGAAGCAGTAAATAAAGGGTCGGGTATTTATCTATCCGGGATTTTGTCTTTGTGTTAAAGTTGATTTTAACGTAATGTGCGACAAACTCAGAATTTTTACCCTCAAAATGTCTGTCACTTCAACCACTAGTTATACACTTCCAACTAGGGATGCAAATGGTATCCGGTATTATTTGGTATTTTCTAGTTATTTGGTATTATATTATAATAAATAATGTAATGTGTTGGCGTAATGTTAAGCGTTTGATCAACTAACTGCTGACCTGCCGACAGAAATATCGTCCTTCCAGTTCAGAAATGGTAACTTTTCGTTTGAGGAAATCCAACAGAGACTAGAAGAAAAAAGCAGGGTCAAGTAGTTATTAGACCAAAATCAAGAACCCACTCCTCTCTGGCGCAGTTCCAAGATAAGGATGAAGCAAGTATTGTCGCTGCTCTCAAAGAACCCGTTAAGCCTCACCACGTGACAGTGTTCCAGTTCCATGTCAACTTCAATCTTGGTAATCACCTGTTAACAAAAACTTGCATAAAACGACTGTTACAAAAATGCAAATAGGTGTTCCTAAATTCCACAACTATAATAGGGTGGACCATTACGCATACATACAATGTGCACGATGATAGTTAGAATAGTTTGAAGTTGATGAAAAACAATTACTCATGTACTACTTACACATATGTTGACACGCATGCAAAGGCAAGCTATAGCTACCATTTACTATTATCAATCGTGAGCATCACCACTCGGTGGCGCTGTCAATACTCGGCGATGATTTTCAAACCAAACTTTCAAACTCCGTGTGATTTCATTGTTTCGTTTTGTAACCTTTTCTAATTTTCGGGGAGCCAAAGCTCCTTTGCATCGGTACACTTGCCGTGAGGCCCGAGCACACTGATAAGATGTGGTCACCTTCACTAGATAACACTTACTGGCTCAAACTGCGCAACAAGACAACTGGCAAAGACACTGGCGGGCGCTGGCGCGGTGACCCCATCAGAAGCCAACTACCGTCCACCAGCTGGCTAAGCGTGCATGCTGCATTAGTGCTGGCCGACTCTTCCACTGCTCGTGCCTCTGACTAACACTTCGCCACAAGAAACTTGTCCCTCGCAGTAGATGAACGTGCGCAGGCTGGGCCAGCGCACAGTCGCTTCACGGCCTAAACCGCTAGGTAACACGGTACTTTGTCTTATTAGTTTGATTCAGCCAACAGAATTTCTGCGAACAAGGCGAACCTGGAGTTTTTCAAAATGTCAGAATTGCCATTTCCATGCCGCTCCAGTTGGACGCCTGTAAAAGTTGATATTTTTACTGTGTTTTTATAGCACCGGCTCGACAACGACTAAACACGCTGGTTAAATTTCTGGTGCTTCGCAGGACTAAAACGCAGATCAGTGAGACTACCGGAACACCGATCGTAAGCTGCATTTGGCAGTGATTTCTACGTTTCGCTTCACATATTCTAATTTTAGCTGCATCTGAAGCCGAAGAACTACACGACGCGCTATTTGTCGCTGGACACAGCCAAGAAAACAATCTACGACTACCTCTTCGAGCTTTCGCAGTAAGCACCTTTACTGTTTTCATTGGCAGAATGAAAGTCTTGCCAAGAACGCCCAGAGTCCCATGATTTTACCGATTGGTATTGCAGACCTAAACCTTTGATAGTTGTTATGAAACATTAGTTGGTCTCTTCAAGCATACATTAATGATACAGTCATGATACTGTATAATACTATAGTCAAAACGTGGAATTTTTAATCAATGATGCAAAAGGCATTGCGATGAATAATTGACGTGGGTCCAAATACTGTTCAAAAGCTAGTGCTGCATGTTGCTGGTGACCTACAAGCGCATCCGCAACAACAAATACCACATGCCAGCGCCCGCCAGTGTCATTGCCAGTTGTCTTGTTGCGCCGTTGAGCGAGTAAATGTTCTCGGCTCAGTCTTGTGCCGAACGAAAAGTTGCTGTATTTAGTTAGTAAAAGTTAGTTACAACTTGTCAAATTTGAATTTAGAAAAGTAAAAGTTAGTAACTAAATTCGCCCTCTCAGTTTATTTAGTAAGTTAGTAAATAAATATCGAGTTACTTAGTTTCAAGTTTAGTTGAAATAAGCTAGCAGAAATAAGGTCATTAATGCATTCAACCGATTTGTTTTAGCTCTGTAGATGTCATTGGGTTCAAAATATTCCCAAAATAACGGTATTTCTCATTATTTTCTATAAAAATTTCGGTCATCCTCTGCGGCAGCAGGGGGCAGCGGGAGAAGACCCGCACAACGGCCGAAAACCCTTGAGCAAGGCAAAGGCGACTGTCTACAAGAGGGGCCGCGTCGTTGGCTCAGTGGGTAGCTTGCTGCCTCTGAGTCACGGCGACCCCTGCATCCCTAGCGGTTGTAGTGGTTCATCCTCTCGGCGCGGCAAGTTTCTTGCTGCAAAGAGTTGGTCGTCGGCACAACGCTCCACCCAGGCCACCGAAAGCTGGTTACAGCGAGTAGGTAAAATGGGAACCGACTGGATCTGCCATTGCACCGAAGCCGCTCCAATAGCATGCCAACTTGGAGAAAGAGCAATGACGTCAGGAGTTGTCCACGGAAACCGACTAGGCCGGGGGGCCTCTCTCACACCAGGGGCGGACCTAGCGGACGTTGGGAGCCGACATCACCATGACGTCAACGCGTCAGGGACTTTCTTAGTACCTGGCGTCCAACAGCATGGCTAGAGTGGCTGGCAGTGATAGAAGGGAAACGTCCGAGATGACGAATCACGGGGGTAGCGGAATGGACCTCGAGTCTGATCGCAGGCCGTAAGGCCCCCCCGCACATCGGATCGGACATCGGTCTACAAGAGGTTTCGCTTGCACGCGGAAGAGGCTGACACAATGAATGCAATGACGGCCTAAACCGCTAGGCACGATTTTACTACATATAATACTATAGTCAAAAGGTGGAATTTTTAATCAATGATGCCAAAGGTATTGTGATGAATAATCGATGTTGGTCCAAATACTGTAGACAGGCTCAAAAGCTAGCGCTGCATGTTGCAGGTGACCTACATACGAGCGCATCCGAACCAAGGAATACACCGTGCCTGATGGGGTGAGTGAGCCGGCCCGGCACTTGATCAGCCGTCTGTTGGCCCTGGACTCTTCCAAAAGACCGAAGGCCGACAAGACTCTAGAGTACCGCTTCTTCACTCGAGGTACATTACACACGACTAGACTATCAGTTACTTGCATAATGGTAGTGTTTGTGACCTTTGTCATTTGCTGCAGGCTTCCTGCCCACTCGGCTGCCCACGTCCTGTCTTTCGGTTGGGCACCCAAATGGGACGCAGAAGTTAGTTGAGATAGTCTGAGGTATTTTCTATTAAGAAAGTTTGTGCAGAAACGAACACTAATTCAGAACCAGAAAGAAAAAATTAGTACATCAACGAAACAAGGGGTGACACAATCTTGGAACACCCCAAATCAAAAAAATGTAAAACTGGCGACACCCTAGTGCTGCGGAATTTAGTACTCTAATAGATTATATTCTTATAATCTATATAAATTTTATTCTATTAAAATGGTATGGCACTATTAATAATGGTTATATTTTAATACTAATATGTTAAAATCGCATAAGTGCCTCGTTTCGCAAATCATCACATTGAAATTTCTGGTATGTTTTCAGACAAAGGAATAACAAAAGATCAGGCTCTTTCTGATGCGAAAAATGTTCGGCGTCCAGTCCGGTCTCTGTCTCCCCAACGCCGCAGTCATCAAGATGCAGGAATCGGTCGCCATTTAGGAGGAGATCGGCGAGGTTGAGGTCTGCGAGCAGGGAGACGACGAGAGATAGAGGTTCAGCCAAGGCTAACCAATCTACTGATGCTGCCTAGGCTTCTGAATTTACATCAATATCCATGCTTTCAGGAGCGGTAATCTGGAAATGGATAGGCTGTGCTTTGGCACTTGTGAAGCGAATTATCTATCAGAAAATAGTGCATCCGACCTATTTTGAACCGCTGATTTAAAAAATGACCTTACTTCTGCCCTACAAGCTTTTGATTTTAAGATTCTGTCATATTCTTGTGAAAGAAGTGTCGAAAGTTGTATCTTAAAATCAATAGCTTGTAGGGCAGAAGTAAGGTCATTTTTTAAATCGGTTCAAAATAGGTCTGATACACTATTTTCTGATAGATGATTCGCTTCACAAGTGCCAAAGCACAGCCTATCCATTTCCAGATTACCGCTCCTGAAAGCATGGATATTGATGTAAATTTAGAGGTCTATAACTCGTGACAGGGTCATTGTAGCGCAAAAATAGAGTCATATTCTGAATCAGCGAAGAACACTGCATATAATAGGCACTATTTCTCGCACCTGTTTGATAAATTTCTTACAATGTGGATGACAGGGCACCAGGCCTAAGTAACTCACTCAGATGCAGTCCGATTGAAAAATAGATCTAATTTTCAGAATCAGCGGCAAAAACTGCATTAGGTTATGCAAATTCCATGGCTCCATATCTTGCATATAACAGAACTGAGTAACATTTCAAACCACCATTGCACCACCAAGTGCAACTGTTTTGTTCGCAAATTCTCAAAATGCCCATATCTTCAGAACTGCGCAACATAGATAAAAAATATGGTTATTTTCAGAATCAGCATAAAAAATACATAAGAAAAACTGCTTTCTAGCATGGTTTTTGCTCACGCTAATGAGCAGTGCCACTTAGAAATACAGCCACTCGAAGATTTGGATGCAAATTTCTCCCGAACCAGAAGGAATCCAGCCAAACTGAGTTCATATTCATAATCAGCGAATACAACTGCACCAGAATAGTGTGTTTGTTTTTAATTCTGAGCAAAAACAATTTTTTGACTGGCTTCAAATTGCAAAACACCCACCCCCTACCCCCAAAAATTTGCCTCCGAAATAGGTTAACTTTGTTTGGCATTTTGCGTTTTATCCTTTCAGCAAAAATCAGCTTGACCCCGCATATATGGCAGAAGTTACAGCGATTTTTCGGAAAAAAATCGAGTCGGAATTTCGCTAAATTTCGTAGTTTTCGGAGAATATCTCACTAACCGGGTGCGCTGCGGCAGCGCTGTGTCCAGCGTCTGAAAGGCAACTGTCAGGGCTATCCAACCATGTGCACGCCTATTCTGAATCTTGAGAAACGAGTGAATGGTGATCGTTTGAGAAAATGTCGAGAAAAGGGCCGAAAAGGGGCTACCGACCCAACTTTGAGGGGGTGTAGCTCAGGTTCTAGGGGGTCCGCGATGTTCGAACATTCACCGTTGGTGTTCGTTTGACATCTATTTTAACATATTTGGATACCAGCCGGACACGCGAAAAAAAGTTGCTTAACTTTTCTAAGTTGACTTTCTCGCAAAATGCATGTTAATTTCGGAGCAGCCTGCTATTAAGAATAGCTTATTTAGAGGCCCACTGCAGACACAGAGCGGCTGGCCCTTGCAGCCTCGGGTTATCTAGTGCGGCCAGTTTTAATCAGTCAGTGTGTGCGCGTTGCCGTGTCTCGTGCGGCGTTGGTCAGCTTGGCCAATGCAAAAATAGTTGTTCATAACCAAAAATTCTTATTTACTCATTTTTCTAGCAAAAGCCACTTTTACCCGCTGATTTGAAATGTATTATATATTTTGCAGCTGACAACGGTCACTGCGTTGCGCTATTAAACGATGTCCATAGCTGCAGATGGCAGGGCGAATGGACCGGGCACTTCCTCTGGTCTTGACACCCTGATCACACAAGAGGTCTTGGCCGCACTTCTCAAAAGAACGGGAAGTCGAGGTGGTGTCCGCCTCCTTATGAGGTGGTGCGTGGGTTTTACTAGTACTACCTGGTTAGAAGTATGTATCTTCTACTCATTCCATTTTACCCCACAGTCTGGCGGATTTGCATCAGATATTGTTTTACTCTGAATTATCCCGCTTCTTTTACCACTTCACGAGTGGCAGTCTGCTGCACACATTACCATATGAACGGAGTAATATATTTTGGTGTTTGTTTTAGTCAGAGGGCTAAGTTTGAGTGCTATCGCTCAAGACTTTACTTGGTTTTGTTTTAGTTCACTTGAAACAGAGTTCTGAACGCAGACTAATAGCGTGTCATACTAACTGCGAGGAAAACGACTCTGCTACCCGTCCCTTCGTGTGCTTTGGATGCTGCCGGTGAGATGCCACATTTCGAGCAGAAAGGCAAGAAAAAGCGCGCCGCCCACTCCATCGTAGATGGACGGAGCAGTCAGTGATTTCTAACTGTGCCGTATAGGTGTGGCTGTCTGTTTTAGGCGCGCGTGATTGTGTTGAATAAATTTTTGGAAAATTGGTTCTACTGTATTGCAGTCTTGTGTCTCATTAGTATGGCCCTTCTAAGTAATATCCTTCAATTGTATGACCCACTAGCAGCTGGTCAAATGTTTATCTTGTTGTGATACACTTGGTTGTGTCAGTGGCGTCATGGCCATCGGTAGTTCCATACATGTACTAGGGGGGTTTGGGGGGTTACCCCCTGCTGAAAAGGCCAACCCCCTTCACCCCCCGAGCAAGTTAAGGGCCCCCCCCGACCCAAAAATACAAGCACTAGTAGTGGCTCCAGTACTAACAAAGTGGCTCAGAAATCGCTCAGAATGCCTTTTAAATACGTTTTTGAACGCTAAATTTTCAAAATTTTCTCGTCCTGGTCGGGGAGAAACCCAACCAAATTTTAAGCTCGGAATGCCTTATAAACGCGTTTTTGAAGGCAAATTTTGCTCAATTTTCTTACCCTGGTTGGGCAACGGCCCAACCAGGCACTTACAAAATTTTACACCCCACCTTTCCGAAATCTTGGATATGCCACTGTTTCCACTGATATTTAAGAGAAATCGACGTTTTTGGAAGCCCTTTTTGAAATTTTTTGCTTATTTTTAACTCTGAAACGCTATTTGGCACCTTAAATAGCGATTCTTAGCCTCCTTACTGAAAAAAACGTGCTAAAAACGCATTTCCAAGCGTTTTGGAGTAGTGTTTCCGATCAAATTAAAATTAAATAACAAAATTAAATTGTTTTGGCCAAAATCACCAAGTAAATAGCAATTTAATAACAAATTAAATTTCTCGCGATGACGGTCAAACAAATTAAAATTATATTAAATTTCGTAAAATTGGCCTAGAAATTTGATATGAATTGATATAAATTTGCTTGGTTCGGCAGCTTCACTAACCAAAGTCTGGCTACAAAACAACAAGTTCAGTCAAAAGATGACCTTGTTCATGCTTATAGCAAAGATATCAACTTATTAACATGCATTTTGCGAGAAAGTCACCTTAGGAAGGTCAAGCAACTTTTTTTCCCGGATCCGGCTGGTGTCGAAATATGTTAAAATAGATACCAAACGAACACCAACGGTGCATGTTCGAACATCGGGGACCCCCTAGAACATGAGCTGTACCCCCTCAAAGTTGGGTCACCAGCCACTTTTTGACCAATTTTTAGACCAATTACCATAGTTTTACCCTGGAAGAAACCAATTTTCTGATACAACCCTCCACAGTTATGACACAACAATATGACTGAATCATAAAAACCAGAGCCTGAAGAAGAGAGGTAAGGTCATTTTTGAAATCAGCGGCTCAAAATAGGTCAGGTAGACCATTTACTGTTACATGATTCCCTTTGAAAGTGCCGGAACAATGATTATCTATTTCAAGATGACCCCACCGGAAACCATGGGTATTGATAAAACTTTAGAAGGCCATAAGTCACGGGCCAGTGGTTGTACCGCAAAAATAGCGTCATATTCTGAATCAGCGAAGAAAACTACACCTAATAGGAGCCATTTCATGAATTTCCTTGATCAGTCACTTATGACGTAAATGACAGGGCACCAGGAGGCAATAACTCATGTGGGAGCGGGCATATTGAAAAACGGCTCTCATTTTCAGAATCAGCGTGAAAAACTGCATTAGATGAAGCAAATTGCATGGGTCTGTGCCCAACACATGTCTGAACTGAGTCACCTTTCAAACTGCTATGGCATGCAAAGTTCATACATTTTCCTTGCAAATTCTTAAAATGGCCATATCTTCCAAAATCGGCATCGCAGAGAGAAAATATAGCTATTTTCAGAATCAGCAGCAAAAACTGCATAAGAAAAACTGCTTTTCAGCACGCTTCTTACTCATGCTAATGAGGAGTGCCACTTGAGAAATATTGTCTGTCAAGAATTTGGAGGTCAATAACTCCCGAACCGGAAGGAATCAATCCAGCCCATCCGAGTGCATATTCGGAATCAGCGGGTCAACCTGCATCAGACTGACTGATTTGTTTTTGATTCTGAGCAAAAAAATTTTTTTCGACAGTCTTCAAATCGCAAAACACCCCCCCCCCACCAACCACAATTTGGATCCGAAATATGACAATTTTGTTTGGCCTTTAGTGTTGTATCATTATCTAAAATATTGAACGGACGACGCATATCTGGCAGAAGTTATAACGATTTTTCGGAAAAAAATGAGGCAGTGTTTTTCGGAAATTTTTCAGTTTTTCGAGAATATCTCGCTAACTGGGTAGGTTCCGGAAGCCTGGGGTAGAGCGCTAGAAAGGCCACCATTAGAGCTATCGAACCATGTGCAGACCAATTCTGTATCTAGAGAAATGAGAGAATGGTGATCGTTTGAGTTGAGACTGTCAGACACAAAAAAATTGGTCAAAAAGTGGCTGGTGACCCAACTTTGAGGGGGTACAGCTCAGGTTCTAGGGGGTCCCCGATGTTCGAACATGCACCGTTGGTGTTCGTTTGGTATCTATTTTGACATATTTCGACACCAGCCGGATCGGAGAAAAAAAGTTGCTTGACCTCGTTCCCTTATAGCTAAGTTGACTTTCTCGCAAAATGCATGTTAAATGCTAATTTGTAGACCATTTGTCGCCATCAGAAAAATGATCAACTCATTTTGGAGTGACACGACCCAGGTTTTGAGCTGTTTCCTCAGGAATTGAGTATTGATTTTAGCAAATTTGTATTTAATTCATATCAAATAACAAATTTGTATCAAATTAAATTTCAGAATTTGGGTACCAAGCAAATTAATAGCAAGTTATTTTCATCTGAAGGCTGAGCAAGCAATTTAATAGTTATTTAATTTCTAAATAAATTTACTCGGAAACACTATTTTGGAGCTTTTTGAAATTTTGGACACCCCTCCGGGCGAAACCCCCCCTACCCCCTCCCCCGGTCGGCCAGGAGCTGTTACATGTATGGGTAGTTCATGTTGTGCCGGGTGTCACAGCAGTCTCAGCTTCCGTGAAATTTTGTAGTTAGTGGTTAGTACAAAGTCCAAGCTTTCAGGCTTTTCAGTTAGTGGTTAGTGGTAGTCAATTCAGCCAGCGATCCGAGTTTGTAGCTAGTAGTTGGTGGTCAATTTGTAGTCCCTGGGCGCTGTGCAAAAATGACGACGTCGCTTTATGGGGAGCAGGTTTTCGGTACTAAACAACTCTAAAAAATCGCTAATTTGGGCTCAAATACTGCTAAAATCCATTTATGTTTACAGGCGATTCTGATCCGATTTGCTGGGGGCTTACGGCCTATGATCAGACTCGTGGTCCATTTCGCGACCCCAGTACAGCTAAAATCCATTTATGTTTACAGGCGATTCTGATCCGATTTGCTGGGGGCTTACGGCCTATGATCAGACTCGTGGTCCATTTCGCGACCCCAGTACAGCTAAAATCCATTTATGTTTACAGGCGATTCTGATCCGATTTGCTGGGGGCTTACGGCCTATGATCAGACTCGTGGTCCATTTCGCGACCCCAGTACAGCTAAAATCCATTTATGTTTACAGGCGATTCTGATCCGATTTGCTGGGGGCTTACGGCCTATGATCAGACTCGTGGTCCATTTCGCGACCCCAGTACAGCTAAAATCCATTTATGTTTACAGGCGATTCTGATCCGATTTGCTGGGGGCTTACGGCCTATGATCAGACTCGTGGTCCATTTCGCGACCCCAGTACAGCTAAAATCCATTTATGTTTACAGGCGATTCTGATCCGATTTGCTGGGGGCTTACGGCCTATGATCAGACTCGTGGTCCATTATATATCGCTTCAGTATACATCTTATTCGTAACCAACTTATGTAAACACGCAGGAGATTGCTGAGCGGCGGATGTCACCATCTGAACTGCCAATGGTATTCAAAAAACCGCTGCTGCATTCTTCTTGTTGTATTGGTCATTGACCACCCTGCTACTGTCACTCAGGTAGTCACGGACCAGCTTTCCGGTGTCCTCTCCAAACAAGGTCCCTGAGTTAACAAGCATCTTGGCTGTGCTGCAGCTCGCTCTCTCTGATTGTAGTGTGTTCGGCATAAGTGATGAATCTTTGCAGTAACTCGTAGCAAAAAAGCAATAAACAAACCTCATCACCAATAATGCTCTTCTGCCAGTTGCGAAGGATCTCAGGCACCCTATGGGTAAGACCATTTTCAGTTCGCTTGAGCACGACGAGCTACGTCCTCAGGAAACGGGCCCTTCTTGCTTTGTGCGACCAATTGACAGAACATATTTCGCTAAAGTTTGAAACATTATTCTGCTGGACATGGTGTAGCGGGGTGCCAACAAACAGAAATAAAGACGAGTAGTAACAAAAAAGAAAAATAATCGATCGCATTCTTTACTTTAGCGCCTAAATCGATTGCCGACCTATTCCCCAACGTTGCAAACTGGAAATTATAAACCATTACTTAACTCGTTAGCACTGAACTAAGCCTAAGTCTAAGTATAAGCCTATGCCTTAGCCAAATATGCAACCTAAGTCCATGCTTGAAATCTAAGGTCTATAGTCAAGGAGATGGCGGTGGGCATGCGGCAAATTACCCCAACCGGTACTAATTTTACACAGGAAGACCTGTGCAAACAGAAACCACTCCAGAGCGAACGAAATGGTTGGTATATTTACTGTACGTAGTACTTAGTGAGGCGACGGCCACAATCGGTTGAGGCAAAAATCTGCATGCAGTGGGGTGCGGTTCCGCATTTTCCTACGCTGGCCAGTCGGCTTTCCTTCATTGTGTTGTAAACTACGCCAAGCATTGGTTGGTAGATAGTGGGCGTCTGATGGACGTCGTCTGATCGAACGAGTCGGTAAGCTAATTGTTTAGGTAATTTCGTAATTAACAATTAAAGTAATTCAAGAGCTTCCCAGACAGATTAACTCAGTTGAATAGGAGACGCGCTACTGCAACCTACGGATTTTTCGACTGAAACAGTACTTCTCGTTCATAATCACTCAGGCGGCCGGGAGTGGTCAGAGAGCGTTTATGCTCTGTCAGAGATATTTACTTGTGCAGCTGATTTTAGATTCAAAGCTTAAGGAGGAGATGTTTGATATTCTAAAGCATTACACTTACTGCGGCGACAGAGACCGACTCGTAGACGGCATTTGCCTGGTCGTGGCTGAGAAGAAAACGGCGGTCGATGCTGCCAAAGCCATTGACGTGGCTCGAACAACGTTCATGAGATACGTAAACATTGTCAGGAAGGTGTGTGACAAAAATATTTTATGTTAGGTGCGACAAAAGTGTTTTATGTAGGCAATAAGGAGACCGACTGTGTGTAATGTGTAATTGATAGTGACTAGTTTGGGGCCACTCAGACAACCAACTGTTTTATCTGTTTAAGAGATCAGTCCGCCGCCGGTACCACATTTTGCAACAGTCAATCACTCTTAATTTGTTTTTAAATTCCTTTCTTGCGCCCACCTTTTTGTAATGTGATACACTTACGATCTGTGCCCGAAGCGGTTGGATAGCGCGGATGGAAGCACATTCCAAGATGCAACTGGCCCGTTAATGGCCCAAGGGCCCGGCCTAACCCCATTCGCGCTATTTAACCTTCGGTTTTTCTCAGAATAAACAGTGTCTCCACCAGTATCATCCATATATATATAGTGTCCCCACCAGTTTCATCTGTATCTCTGTCTCGCCAGTCCAGCTGATCGGACGGGTGCAATCTCCCAGGACGGACAAGGCAGCCCGCAGCCTTCGTACGCGCGCCACAGGTGCGCATTTAGAATAGACGGCAACAACAGCGTTTTATTTAGACAACAGTTACAGGCCGAAAACAAGCGAAACGACAAGGAGGTGGCGGTGCGGGCGGCGGCGGCGGCGCCGGTGGTGGAGGTCAAGGTGGAGGTTGAGGAGGCGGTGGAGTAGGCCCCGATAAATGTGGCTGAAACCACCCAAGTGCCAGCACGATTGTTTGTTCGTTTTTAGTTACTGTTTACGATATCCTTCATGCATTTAAGCTTCATGCTTTCGTTTAAGTACTGTTTACGATATCCTTCAAAATATTGAATTTGTAGGGTTTTGTATTTTGTATAAAGTTGCTTTGAGAAAGCTCGTGTCGTTTTGGCCTCGCTTCACTACACACGGCTATTATGTAGCAAATCTGTATGTAGTACCTACATACTTTAGTGCAGTATAGTAGTGTGTTATGACTACTAGTGAAAGTCAAAGTCATCGTTGATACTTTTCTGATATCGCAGTCAAACGGACAGGTAGTGAAAATCAAAGTTTGACGCCAGCCGCCCCACGGGTAGAATTTTGGCTGAGACCCTTTCCCTCATCGGCGGATGACCTGTTACATGTATGGTCAAGTTGTGCAATATCGCCATGCTTAGCTGATACTATACCCCGTATTCTTTGCGTTATTTTCTTGTGCGTGTATTACTAACCGGCGAGGGCCTTCATCCCTCCGCGTGTCCTGGGCCTGGCGCAAGGCTCGCTCAGTTGTTGTTTCTCGCTAGTACGCTGAGGCGCAATGTCAGTGTAGTTAACGTTGTGACGCGCTGTCAAAATAAACGTTCTCCGAACCAGGCTTAGACCTACAGGTTCAGCTATTTTCTCGGTTATTATTATTTATAGAATAGCTGATTATGTGCTTGCAGGAGGTGCCAGCTGACACCGATGGTTGGGTGGGACCTGGACCGGTCACCATGGATGGCGAGGCAGCATGGAGATGTTCTCTGTGCCCAATGAAGGTTTTCCGCAGACGACCCCGAGCAACGATATAAGCGCACTACACACGCTATCACGCGGGTGCCAGAAATCAAGTTTAGATTATTGCTAAAGTTAGTCTTGGCCATATTGCAGCCGTCTGCGGTCACTGTGCTGCCCCTTCCAGCTCGACAATCACTGGTAGAACATCCAGGGCGGTCTACACCCGAGGTCTGTCGGCGTTGCTCAAGAGGACACACACCAGGTGTCTGTGCCAAGTATGTGGAGGCATGGTGGAGCTCCCGCCCGCCGTGGAAGTGGTGCTCTAATTTTACTGGTGCCTACCTGGACAGGGTGTCTGTCCGGTTCACTCCTTTTACCCCTTGATGGGTGACTGTCACCCATGTATATATCTAAATATTTGTATATACTGTTTTAAGGGTAATTTACTGAGGATAATCTCGTTTCACTGAGGGTTAGTTTTATTGGATGGTATTTCAGTGAGCGCTTAATGCTGTGTGTTTTACTTGATGTTGTTTTGGTCTAATGACAGTTTTATTGAGCAGTTAATGCTCTGTGAATTACTTGGCGTTGCATTGGTCTGACGCTCATTGGCTTTTCTCATGCTTGTTATTGTTATTCCAGACCTGCCTGATCTGGCACCTTTTCTATCCAAAGTTCATTCTGTCTTGACTCATATTTTGGATTTTTCATTTTTATATTTTGTATCATTTTGTGTTTGCGCAATTTGTTTAGCTGCCTGCTCTGAAGAGCAGGATTTTATTTATTTCCCATTTATTCGCGTTTAAAACGCATTAATATAGAACTACATACATATCTGCATTGTCATTCAAACAAGAGTCGAAAACAGAACATGAAGGGCGGTCTACACCCGCTGGTTCTGGACAGAGGCATCTCCAGAGGTCTGTCGGCGTTGCTCAAAAGGACAGGCAACAGGTGTCTGTGCCAAGGTGGAGTTCCCGCCAGCCGTGGAAGTGGTGCTCTGAATTTACTGGTGCTTACCTGGAGAAGGTGTCTGTCCGGTTCACTTCTTTTATCCCCTGCCAGAGTGTGCGGGTGTGTGTAGCAGTTGGTCATACCGGGCAGGCACCCTGTTTTATTCTGTCACACCGCCCCTTTTACCCCTTGACGGGTGACTGCACTCTGCACATGTGACCCATGTTTATATCTATATATTTGTATATACTGTTTTAAGTGTCATGTCTGACATGAATACGATTTCGTTTATTTGTACTGTTTGTGTATAAAGCTGTATTTTGTGTTTAACATTATTCGCGCTTGTTGATTGTCATGTTTTGATTACGGTAATTGATTTACCTGCAAGATCTTTTCCGTAACTTTTGATCAGTTTCTTGTTGATGAGTTGGAAAAAAGTGTAGCTGCGGTGCGGTCGTCTTAATGGTCAGCCGGAGAATGGGGTAACTAAGGTTTGATGTCGTTTTATATTGCTAAAAGGTTAGTACGTTCCTCTCTTTAGTAGTCGCCAAGCTTCGTCGCGTAAATGCGTACAACGTGCATTATTTCTATCACAGGCCAAGGCCTGCTAAACCTGTTCTTTTCTGGCCGCTCCTGCACTAGACCATGCTTAAGCGGCCAGCCTCCACATGGTGCCTAGGCGTCCTAGAGAGCCAATGGCGACTACAATTGCAACGTGTGCAAAGCAGTTGGGCGTACTACAAAGCGAGCGGTCTCTCAAGGGAGGTTCGGTGTCTAACACGAAACAGTTGCCCCAAGTAAATCGAGCGAACACTCCAGGTAAATGGCTAGTAAATGGTAAAGTAAGTGCGCTAGAAGGCCAGTCTTTGTATTAGTTTAGAAACAAAATCGAAACCCTTTCTGTTTGTTCAGGCGGAGGGGTAAACTGGTCAGCTCTGTGCGATCGTTCGCACAAAGGCTTTCGTTTAGCCCTTTTTGGTAGTAGTTTACCGAAAAGTCG
This sequence comes from Sabatieria punctata, assembly GCA_030248155.1. Lineage (NCBI taxonomy): Eukaryota > Metazoa > Nematoda > Chromadorea > Araeolaimida > Comesomatidae > Sabatieria > Sabatieria punctata. Next base: position 20,304 of record JASANB010000179.1, on the reverse strand, counting down.
GATCCAAGGATCAGTCAACAGTGTACATTTTCGATTTCGAAGTGTGTTAGTGCCTTTTGGCTTGTTTCGGCTTTCGGAACTTGGTTCTTTGCAAAAACTGCTGGTTTGCTTTGTTGAAGGCAGTCGACAAAAAACTCGATCTGCCAATCGAACATTTTTGTAGCCTCCCTGTCTCCCGTGTTAGATGCACGAAGGACAGAAGGGCAAGCCTCCCTGTTTACCGCGGTCAATGCGAAGGGCAGAAGGGCAGAGAAAAAAACTGCTATTCCGCCTTTGCGGCGATGGGTAGAGCAAAAAGTGGAGCTTGCTTAAAATCAGCCTGACGCTTCGAACGCCAATAGGTTTAGGCCTAGGTGTTACGGCATTGCTTGCGTTTGTGCAAAACCGGTCTCTACAGCGAGAGATCATGCGGCAACAGACAGCAAGAGGCCATTTAAAGGGCATCTTTCCGGCGGCCTGCGTTAGCTGTATTTGGTCGAAAATTTTCGCTAAAAACTAAGCTGATCACCAGCACAGGCAAACTTAAAGGTGGAGGTGTCTAAAAGAGCCCTCTACTTTGGCCGAATCGAGCGCAAAAACCACTTAACCTCAAACAATGATATAGATGGCCCAAGCAAGAACAAAAAGTGTTGGTACTGCAAGCGAATTTGGTCCTAAGGGACATCATTTTCGGTTTAATCGTTGACGCGTACTAATCGCCGTTGGGCGAAGGGCTGTGAGCTAGAGCAAACCTTGTCTTGAAACCTGGCTCTGTAAAATTTGTTTACCTACTACTGGAGTGGAGTTTGTGTCGCCAACTTTGGAAGTAGAGAAAACGGCTGACTAACGAACGATTTTTGCTAATTCTTTAGCTGTTACATGAATGAGATGAGACCTGGCTTTTAATTTGGGCTTTGAGCTAAAAAGCTAAGAGCGAAAGATCAAACGGGAACATGCAGCTTGTTGGTGCGCTGTTTATCGCGTTGGTGTGCAAACTTTTTCTGGTGCAAGAGGGTCCTCTTCAAGAGGAAAACTGGGCATGGCCCTTAAATTCAAATTCTCGGTACCATACCAGATAAGTTGCAGCACCTATTCTCGCTCTCGCTATTGTTTGCCTGTCCTGATAACAAGGCTGAAAACAAGCAGGTCAAGTCTGCAAGTGCCTCGATTTTGCGTCTAAAACGTAAACCAAGCTTTGCAGACCGCAAATTCCCCGCACGCTCACTTGCTAAGGCAAAGCTTATTTTGTGCAGTTCTACAATTTGAATTCATTGCAGTCCGGCGCACAAAATTCCTGCCAATTTACCACGTACGAGTGCAGCACTAGCTAAAGTGGCACTTGGGAGTGTTTTGTCAAACTTGTCAAACCCGTGTGCCCACTGCCCTAGTTTATGCTGACTGACTCAGGTGGTCTGAGCTTGTCAGTGTAACTTGAGGGCATGTCTGTAAAATGTGCTGTGCGTTTTAGCGTGGCTCTGCATTCGGCAAAGGGACACTTCCGGCGGGGAGTGTCATGTCTGACATGAATACGATTTCGTTTATTTGTACTGTTTGTGTATAAAGCTGTATTTTGTGTTAAACGGTATTCGCGCTTGTTGATTGTCATGTTTTGATTACGGTAATTGATTTACCTGCAAGATCTTTTCCGTAACTTTTGATCAGTTTCTTGTTGATGAGTTGGAAAAAAGTGTAGCTGCGGTGCGGTCGTCTTAATGGTCAGCCGGAGAATGGGGTAACTAAGGTTTGATGTCGTTTTATATTGCTAAAAGGTTAGTACGTTCCTCTCTTTAGTAGTCGCCAAGCTTCGTCGCGTAAATGCGTACAACGTGCATTATTTCTATCACAGGCCAAGGCCTGCTAAACCTGTTCTTTTCTGGCCGCTCCTGCACTAGGCCATGCTTAAGCGGCCAGCCTCCACATTAAGGGTAATTTATTGGAGATGGTTAATTTATTATCGTTTTACTGAGGGATCGTTTTATTAGACAGTAATTTAGTGAGCAGTTAATGCTCTGTGTTTTATTCGGCATTGTTTTGGTCTGATGGCAATTTTAGTGAGCAGTTAATGCTCTGTGTTTTATCATTAACTGCTCAGTTATTTCTAGCTGTTATCATGCATATTATTGTTATTCAACCAGCCCGATTTTACACTTTTCCTGTCCAAGGTTCATTCTGTCTTGACTCATATTTTGGATTTTTCATTTTCATATTTTGCATGATTTGTGTTTTCACAATTTGTTTAGCTGCCTGCACTGAAGAGCAGGCTTTTAGATTTGCCCATTCGATGTTTGTGTTAGTGTTGCCGTTTCCAAAGGTCATGAACCGTTTTCAATAAAATGGAAGTCACCTAAGCCTTAACAGGAAAGTCTAAACATAATCACCATATAAATCTAAACAAAATGCTATGTGTTTCACTTTTTCCCAGCCCACCGTCTTTAACTTGTTTACATAGTGTATCACACAGCTGTTTTTGATTCACTAATTCAGACGCAAAAACTTATATCTGTCAATTGCTATTCGCATTTGAATTTGATTTGGTTACCGCTAGTACCGTAATATTCTGTTCAAGATTGCATTTCGATTGTGCTGGCTGACGTTTTTTGTTTTTTGAGTTAAGTTTGCTCACGGATAAAGGAAGAAAAGCTGGAGTGTGCCTTGATTGAAGAACTGTAGCTCAGTGGCTGTACTTTGGCAGCCTTTCTCAGTTAACGGATTGTGTTGCAGGGTCGTCGCTTAGTCTTAACACAACGCCAGCAGTCCAGAGCCTAGTTTTTACAAGTGGTGCACGGACGGAAGCAATATAAGATGACGTCTAAGTTCTAACGGTGATCTGTTCGAATGGAAATCGTTTTGGTCTAGCTTTGAACAGTCCGTTCATCAGAACCCTGTGTTGAGCGACAGTCAAAAATTTATTTACTTGAAATCAGTGCTCACAGGGACAGCCGCTAAATTGCTAGACGGTCTGCCAGCTACCAATCAGGGTTACCAGTTGGCCGTAGAGTTGTTCACAAAACAGTTTGGCAATGATGACGACTTAATAGCCGCTCACCTTGCTGCGCTAAATCGCTTGTCTGTACCAGCCGATAATTACGAGAGTTTGCAGGCTTTTTACTTAGATGTGGAGAAACACATTCGCAGTCTGGAGCAACTAGGTCAGATGGCGACGGGCACAGAACGGTTTTTGGCTCAAGTTCTCTGTCAAGCCTTGCCGGATCGCCTCCTTAGAGAATTATCTCCTAAAGTGACTGCGCACGCAAATCGCTTGCAATGCTTTCGCGAGTTCTTATTTGCAGAATTGCAGACGCTAAAATTCGTTTCTCAGTTTGGCGCAAAATCTACTGCGACTGCTAAATCTGAAGTAAAGGAGGCAGCGCGTAAGCCACTGTTTAGCACATCACAGACGCTTTTGTTGCGCGTGTCGTCTGGTTGCATTTATTGCAAAGAATCGCATTTTCCTGACCAGTGTGCCAAATACCCAGACGCCAAAACTCGGCACGAATTTCTTAAAGCGAATAGGCTCTGTTTTTACTGTTTGAAGGCCGATCATAACGCGAAATCTTGCTCTCAGCAAAGACGTAAGTGCGCCCATTGCCAAGCGACCTCGCACCATCGTTCCCTGTGTCCTTCGAAATTTGGTAGAATTATTGAGCGGAGTGGGAGTGATCGCAAGGGCAAGGTACCCCCTAGAGGAGGGACCATGCGCACATTTATGGCTACTGAAAGGACAGCTTCTGCTAATTCGATGCCTTCTGTTAGTGCTAGTCAGAATAGCGAATCCCAATCTGCTGTTGCCAGCTCAGACCCAACGAACGTAAATGTGCTCGCCGTACCACAGGCCCAACCCAGTCAGGTGTTGCTTTTAACCGCGTACGCTCAGATTAGCAACCCTCAGTTAAATTGTCGGGCTTCTGTAAGGCTTTTGCTGGACTCTGGGAGTCAACGTACGTTCGTGTGTACAGATGTTGCAGAGCAGTTACAGCTGAAAGCATTGGGGAAGGACGAATTTGCTCTGGCTGGATTTGCACAGCAGCCACGACGCTTCAAGTCAGACAGAGTCGAGTTTCTCGTACTTCTACAGGATGGTTCTCGTCTGCCTGTAAGTGCCACAGTTTGTCCAGAAATCACTCAGCCACTACAGCAACGACGCTTTCCTCACTCAGTTCGTTCCATTCTGGCCAACTATAAGCTAGCCGATCCTATGGCAGAGCAGACGGCAGAGTTGTCAGTAGAAGTCCGCATAGGCGGTGATTACTTCTTTCAGATAGTACAGATGCAGCCGTTGGTTCGGTTAGATGATGCGTTGTTTCTGGTGAGCTCGCGTCTCGGTTACATACCAGCAGGCAACGTGCAGTATTGGCCAAACGAAGCAACTCAGTCTAACTAACTCCAGTTAGTGACTGCCATGCTGTCTCACGATCGACTGACTTTAGACCAGCAGATCACGAAATTCTGGAATCTTGACAGTCTCGGAATTAAGGAGGATGGACAGCGTTCTGAGAACGACTTGATTCAGGAGCAGTTTGACCAAACCATACAGTACTTGCCAGAGGAAGGCCGCTACCAGGTCGATTTTCCTTTCAGATATCAGAAAGTAGAGCTACAAGATAATTTCTATTTGTCTCTACATCGCCTGAATTCTCTGTTACAACGGCTTAGTTCTACACCTCAACTCCTTCAGCAGTATCAGGCTATTCTAGACGAGTATGTCACACTTGGGGTTATCGAAGAGGTCGTAGAAACGGCGAAGCCGGAGGAACCTGTCTACTACATTCCTCACCATGCTGTTGTTAAGCCCTCCAGTGTCAGTACGAAAGTGCGCATAGTGTTCGATGCCAGTTCAAAGGCCAATAAACACACCAAGAGCCTCAACGAAAATCTGTATACAGGTCCAGTCAATTTAGAGGACATCTGTGGTCTTCTACTCAGATTCCGGTTTGGTGCCGTAGGTATCCTCAGTGACCTTGAGAAGGCGTTTTTACAGGTGTCTGTTAATCCTGCCCACCGAAATTTGACGCGCTTTCTTTGGATCAGAGACATTTCTAACTTGACAACCAGCCGCTCAAATTTGCGAGTTTTCAGATTTGCTCGGGTCAGTTTCGGCATTGTCAGCAGCCCCTTCCTGCTGTGTGCGACCATCCGTCACCATATGACGCGGCCCGAGATTGTGTCCGCGATATCACGTAAAATTGCAGATAATATTTACGTAGACAATGTTTTAGTCTGCGAAGACACGCTGGATGACGCGTTGCAGTTTTATAAACAGGCGAAACGCTTGTTCAGTCTGGCAGGTATGAATCTGCGCGAGTGGTCTAGTAATCTGCCGCAGTTTATGGAACTTCTACCGCCTGACGATGGCACTACCAAATCTGTGGTAAAGTTATTGGGTCTCTTGTGGGACACACGCACTGACCAATTGTCTTTGGCTATTCCTCAAGCGCCGCGCGAAATCCAGAATCTAAATAAGCGCAAATTACTTTCCTATTTGGCCAGTGTTTTCGACCCGCTTGGCTTAGTCTCCCCAATTTTGTTGCCAGCCAAAAAATTTCTGGTTCAGAACCTATGGGTGGACAAAATTGACTGGGATGCCCCTTTGCCAGAGCAGTGGCGTTCTCTAGCTCAGCAGGTGGTGGCAAGGTTTCAGGAGTTAGCGCAGATACAGGTACCTAGGTGTGTGGCTCGGTTGACTGGCTCCGTTATTCAGTTACACTGCTTTACGGACGCCTCCCAGAAAGCGTACTGCGCACTAGTCTATGCTCGAGTACAAACCGGAGAACAAGTCTCTACAGCGCTACTGTTTTCTAAGAACCGGCTCGCTCCTCTAAAACAACTTACGTTGCCACGCCTTGAGTTGATGGGTGCTCTGTTGGGAGTCCGTATTTTAAAGTTTCTGTACAACCACTTCCGGCAGCCAGTCGAAGCGCAGTACTTGTGGACCGACTCAGAGGTGGTCTTGTGCTGGCTCCGGTCGGACCGTAATTTCCCAAAATTTGTCAATAACAGGGTGTCTGAGATTAATGCGTACTCTTTAGTGTCTGTGCGGAGCGTCCCCGGCAAGGACAATCTGGCTGACATTCCAACAAAGCCGGAGTTGTACCCGCGTTTGGCTGAACTACCGCTTTGGTGGCACGGTCCCTCATGGTTGTTGCAGGAATCAGCGCTTTGGCCAGAGAATCAGCGGTATCCTCACTTGGAAGATGGAGAAACCGAACTGTCAGAACAACCTGTTCTGCTAATCGAACAGCACGACAGCCAGGTTAATTTTGCAGGTTTAGACCCGCAAGATTTTTCGTCTATTGTTACACTGTACCGGGTGACCGCGTGGCTTTTGCGCGCAGTGCAAGCTTGGAAGTCTTTGCGTACTAGGCGACGCAGCCGACGGCAGCGCAAGCTCGCAGCTTTAGACAAGCTAAGTCAGTTGTCACTTTCAGAAATTCGTGAAGCTTCAGTGTGCGCTGGCAGCAGTCCGTACAGAGCGTCTTCTTTGCTACCGAGTTGCAGGCTGTGCGTTCGCAGCAGAATTCGCCTCCGTTAGTGCGGCAGTTAGGACTTTATTTAGATGACCGCTAGCTGCTGCGTTGTTCAGGCCGCTTGCAAAATTCTGATTTGCCATATGACGCTAAAAACCCGGTACTTTTGCCGCGGTCCAGTTCTTTTACTAAGTTGCAGATCCGGTCGATCCATGAGAGTGCTTGCCACGCAGGCCCAAACCAAACCTTGGCGCTGCTACGTTATCAGCATTGGGTACCGCAAGGCCGTGTAGCAGTGTGTAGTGTGCTTAGAGAGTGCCGTACGTGTCGACGACATTCAGCTGGTACCTTTGTTGGTCCGCCCCCTCCCCCACTGCCTACTTTCCGAATTCAAAGACAACCTCCCTTTGAATCTGTCGGTCTAGATTATCTCGGCCCCCTCTACGTTAAAACCGTCGACACCCCCCAGAAAGTGTGGGTTTGTTTAATTACTTGCTGTGTCACACGGGCGGTTCATTTGGAGATAGTGGAAGGTTGCTCTGTTGAACACTTTTTGGCTGCTTTTAAACGTTTCTGCGGCCGGAGGGGCGTACTGTCGCTTATTTTGTCCGACAACGCAGGCCAATTTAAGAGTCAGTCTCTGGGCCAATCGAGTTTCAGTATTCAGACCCAAAAATGAAACTTTGGCGTGGAGGGCTCAAAGTTGGAGGACTAATACGTATGGATAGGTTATATAACCACCGCAAAGGATATCCCGATTCGACGCTCCACGCTCGAGATACGGCCTTCTGAAAATCGGTCCGCTTAACTATGGGACCAAAATTTCAAAATCGAATTTCTAGCGCACTAATCAGTATTGGGACTTAAAAATTGGGGGTTTAGGGTAACTTTTAGAGTACTTTCAGAATCAACGGTCGAATTCCATTTTCAATGAAAAAAATTTTTTTCGACCCCCTTTGGAGCCCCCTAGCTCGTCTGGAACCCCCCATACACCGTTTTTTTTATTTCAGAATATTGTAGCGCTATCAATTCCCTACAGTTTGGTATAAGCCACATTTTCTGACCCGTGGAAGAAAGTGGTGAAATATGGCTTCAAATTTGAAAAATCCTCAAATTTTTAGTTTTGGTTTTGGTTTTAGTAACTAAAAATTTGAGGATTTTTCAACTTTGAAGCCATATTTCACCACTTTCTTCCACGGGTCAGAAAATGTGGCTTATACCAAACTGTAGGGAATTGATAGCGCTACAATATTCTGAAATAAAAAAAACGGTGTAGTGGGGGTTCCAGACGAGCTAGGGGGCTCCAAAGGGGATAGAAAAAAATTTTTTTCATTGAAAATGGAATTCGACCATTGATTCTGAAAGTACTCTAAAAGTTACCCTAAACCCCCAATTTTTAAGTCCCAACACTGATTAGTGCGCTAGAAACTCCAGCAGGAAATATTGGTGCAGTAGGAAAACTAAAAATTTGAGGATTTTTCAACTTTGAAGCCATATTTCACCACTTTCTTCCACGGGTCAGCCAATGTGGCTTATACCAAACTGTAGGGAATTGATAGCGCTACAATATTCTGAAATAAAAAAAACGGTGTAGGGGGGGTTCCAGACGAGCTAGGGGGCTCCAAAGGGGATAGAAAAAAAATTTTTTCATTGAAAATGGAATTAGACCATTGATTCTGAAAGTACTCTAAAAGTTACCCTAAACCCCCAATTTTTAAGTCCCAACACTGATTAGTGCGCTAGAAACTCCAGCAGGAAATATTGGTGCACTACGAAAACTAAAAATTTGTGGATTTTTCAACTTTGAAGCCATATTTCACCACTTTCTTCCACGGGTCAGCCAATGTGGCTTATACCAAACAGTAGGGAATTGATAGCGCTACAATATTCTGAAATAAGAAAAACGGTGTAGGGGGGGTTCCAGACGAGCTAGGGGGCTCCAAAGGGGGTCAAAAAATTTTTTTTCATTGAAAATGGAATTCGACCGTTGATTCTGAAAGTACTCTAAAAGTTACCCTATGCCCCCAATTTTTAAGTCCCAACACTGATTATTGCGCTAGAAATTCGATTTTGAAATTTTGGTCCCATAGTTAAGCGGACCGATTTTCAGAAGGTCGTATCTCGAGCGTGGAGCGTCGAATCGGGATATCCTTTGCGGTGGTTATATAACCTATCCATACGTATTAATCGTCCAACTTTGAGCCCTCCACGCAGTAGTATGCTAGGGACCACTATAAGCCCCATTTCTGACACTCCATTCTATGTATACGTCATACCGTTTGAGAAAAGCTGATTGCTAGTAGTAGGAAGAGAGTGCATTCTAGCCCCCATATGTAAACAAAGTATTCCGCAAACTCTGTCTCTGTCTCGCCAGTGTCTAGACGGTAGCATACTTAAACAACAGACCGCCCTTCTGCGCTAACAAAATTTATGGTCGATCGCAGGGCTTATCAAATTCTAAAATCAATCTCAAACGTGAATAAACTTTTACATCAAAAGTCCAGTTCAGAATATTCTGCTAAGAAAAATGAGAAAACAACAAACGTTTCTAATAGGAAGAGAGTGCATTCTAGCCCCCATATGTAAACAAAGTATTCCGCAAACTCTGTCTCTGTCTCGCCAGTGTCTAGACGGTAGCATACTTAAACAACAGACCGCCCTTCTGCGCTAACAAAATTTATGGTCGATCGCAGGGCTTATCAAATTCTAAAATCAATCTCAAACGTGAATAAACTTTTACATCAAAAGTCCAGTTGAGAATACTCAGAAAAATGAGAAAACAACAAACGTTTCTAATAGGAAGAGAGTGCATTCTAGCCCCCCATATGTAAACAAAGCATCGTCTGAGCAGCTCCCAAACTTACACCAAAATACTTTTAGATAATGGTTAAACGCGCTGTCTCTCTCTGAGTAGATTGTAGGTAAAGAAGTTTGCTTACACTTTTGGGTTGTTGTAAAATTTCTGGATATAAAATGTTCGAACAATCACGAGATTATTCATTGTATCATGTTGACCAAGACCAAACGGTCGATTTTGGAAAAGCTCTATTTCAATAAGACATTTGGTTTTTCCCCACCAAGGAAGCTTTGGTTAAGAGCTCGGACTATCGATCCTTCTATTACTCTGAAAGAAACCACAAAGTTTCTCTCTACAATACCATCTTACGCCCTTCACCGACAAGTGCCCAAGCCGAGGAACTCGATTTGGAACAGATGGATTATGGCAACATATCCCGGACAGACTGTGGCAGTCGACATTTGGTTCCTAGGACGGGGAACAAAATCAATTTATCCTAACGCCCTTGTCGCGGTGGACGCTCTGTCAAAATTCGCTGCAGTTGCCCCAGTCAAGATCCTCAAGTCGAAAAATGTCGCCAACGCAATGAAGAAAATCATCGATAATTACCCATTTCGCATAAACTCTGTCTATGCCGACAAGGGTTCAGAGTTTATCGGCAAGCCGTTCAGAGACACCATGAAAGACAACGATATCGAAGTGTATTATGTATCCGGAGACAATCCTTCAAAAACTTCATTGGCGGAATCACTGATCAGAACACTCAGACTAATAATGGGAAGAATCATTACATCCAAGACTGAGACCGATGGTTGGAAAGCTGTTGAACAAGCGGTGACCATCTACAATAATTCTCCTCACTCTGGAATTGGAAACAGAACTCCAGCCAGTGTGACAGAAGAAAACTCTGGTGATGTGCTAGCAGACGTGACAAAAAGAAGATGGAAGCTTTTGGCTGAAAATGTGAAAAATTTCGCCCCTCCAAAATTCAAACTCGGTGATATGGTTCGAAAGTTGGAATTGAACAAGCAAGGAGCTTTCGATAAAATCAACTTACCTCGTTGGAGCAAAGAACTGTTTACTGTATATAAAGTCATTCCAACTCTTCCTCGCCCCAGTTACCAGCTCGTCAACCCAACAAACGGTTCTGTCCTGCCATCCACTTTCCCCGAGAAATCGCTACAGCTCCACCACAATGTCTGAATTTGATGTCTACCTTACTATGAACAAACTGGAACCCTTCGACCCAACCGATCCTTTGAAAACTGACTGGTTGTATTACCCTTCTCCGTTGTTGTTGTCAAAACTTTCTGAATGTGATAAATGGTTAGCAAAGTGTGATTTCATCACCACTTCATCAAATTTCTCCACAACTAACAAGTTCTCGCTCGGATTTTTCAACACGGCGTCTAACCAACAATTCCTTTACAATTTTGAACCATCTGTCATCGCTTCTGTGGATGAGCTCGCCACAATGGTGAACAATGTGTTCTCCTTGTCGGAAGTGGCTACTATTTGCGGAACGAGAGGCAAAACGTGGACATTGAAAGTGGATAAAGATACAAAGCACTACTACATTGGAAAGTCAACCAACCTGCCAGACAAACAACTTTGGGACAAACTTTACCTCCGGATCAGCAAGGAACTAAGTGATAGACTCGGGTTTGGATTTCGCGAAGTTGGACTGAAATTTTCTACCGTCGCTGTCAAAAATGTGATCGCACCTCACGACCCGAAATCACCACTAGAACATTCTAGACGCTTGTATCTGACAACCGATTTTGTCAATCCCAGTGTATTCAACGATAGTCAAGCCAATGTGATAGCATCTTTCAACTTTCCTTACCACTGGAATGGAACAGCTGAGTACAACTTTACCGATTCGGTTGAAATCGATCGATCATCCAATGAAAACTGGATCTCGGTCCTTAACCCTATGGCGGCAGTATGGCGCATTCAACTCGTTAATGATGATTTAGAATCGCTGTTGGCTGTAAAACCACATGTGACTTACATAAAATTTCGTTTTAAGCCTCACCCAATTTGTTAAATAAACCGTGTTTTGCTGTAAAAGCTCATTGTTCATTTTGTGCGGGTCATGATCGGTTGTTATGTCTGGAGTGGTTGGTGCTGTCTCTGAGCGAAATACAACTGCTAAAATTCATCCCGTTATCGGTCCGGCTGCTCATAAGCTAGAGAAAGAAATCGATCTCGATCAGGAGATTTTCAAGTCCGAAGTTGTCGCTTCCAAACCACCATCTAAAAAGGCTTGCAAACGACTGCCCACCAAGCAAAAAGGTGGTGGTAAGAAGAAGAAGAAAACAGTTAAGAAGAAAGTTCAATACGTCAGGATTCCAGTAAAATCTCTCAAGAAATAACGATGGAAGAGTATATTCCTCGTGAAGTGGAGCTGTTTCAAAATTTGCCTATCAACAAATCCTACCTCACTGAAATAGAAGATGTTGTGCTGCCTACGAGAGCCGATGAACGAGATGGTCAAATCACCTTCAATATTCCCACTAGAGACTTGTTCACTAAAAACAAGTTCCTGTTCCAATGTATGTTCGGTGTACGAAAATTGGAAGGTGGAAGAGAAACGGCTGTTGAAAATGAGATGAAAATTGCACCAGTACCGCTGGCAGGATTGCTCTCATTTAAAGCGATTACATTGAACATTAATGGACAAACTGTGGAGCGGTACAACGATAGTTTCGGCTACAAGGCGTGGTTCAAGTATCTCGCTGGCCACACCAAGGACCAACTGGAGTCTGAAAAAGATGAGACTCTGTTCTACCCTGACGATCCTGGACAAATGGCGCTGAGTGACACCGTAATGACAGATGCGTGGAAGGAAAGAAGATCAAAAGTGCTCGGAGGAGATCTAGCTCTTCAGTATCTTCTACCATTCGATGTGACGGCTTGTAACAAACTATACCCACCGAACACTGAAATTGGTGTGACCATGCACTACAAGAACCCCGCTTGGATCCTTCAGACAGAAGGAATCGCAAATTCTCCCGGAGTAATCAAGATCACCAACCCAAAATTGGTGCTTTGGCGGTATATGCTGAACAAGGACAAGATCGCTGAGCTGACTGGATGTCTATCAATCGATCGTCCAATAAAATTCCAGTATCCCGGTTTTGAAATGTATGGACCCTACCAGTTCAAAAGGGATACCACTATTATTACTCAACGAATACGCTATGGCAAGAGACCCAACTATGTCTATGTCTTCTTTGTGAATGCATTGGCTGCGAGCGGATTCTACATCAGGAACGGTCTGAACATTGAAAACCTCACAATCGTCGAGTCCAAAGTTATGTTCGGCTCTCAGACTTCACCAGTGGAAGGATTGAAAACCAACTTCGACCCATTGCTAAGCGGAGGATCGGTGGATGTGAGAGATGCATTGAGAACCTTGAAAAGAAGCTTTGGGCTCGAAAATACCGGCCAATCATCTATCATAGATATGCACCACTTTTATCGTGGATATACATTTCTGGCTTACAAGTTTTCACCTCTCATCTACTCTACCGACTTTCAACAACAAGAAATCGAGGGGAACAATGATTTGATCGTAAATGTGAAGATGGGAAAAGGATTAGATGATAATTTTTACATGTATTGTCTAGTAGTGGATGACCGTGAACTGTTGCTGTACCCTAATTCCACCGCCGACCTGAAATAGGATGTATGGTTATCAGCTAGCAAAAATTTGTGGTGAACTGGATAAAGTCATAAAACCATTCTTTCGTGGTCTATACAATCCCGATATGTTGGTCGATGCGATCGAAATGGTTGATCCAAATAGAAAAAACTTTTTGATTTTCAATACAGACGTTTCCGAAGGCACTCACTGGGTTGCCGCGTTCACAGACTTGGAGAACGAAAGCTATTTTATCGATTCGCTGGCTCGCACTCCTAGTCACTACAACTTGGAAAAATTCTTTGAACAAACGACTGGAGGCGACTTTCACCTATTACCCAGACGTCTACAAAGCTCGTCGGTCTGCGGTATCTATGTGGTGTTCTTTGGCCACTTTCTGTGCGCCGGCCTACCCATGTCTAGCATTATGAAGAAGCTTAAAGACAAAAATGATCAACACGTGATCGAGTGGTTTAAGAAAAACTATCCTATAAAAATGTATTGAAAACTGATTTAGCTCATTGTATCATCATGTGCGACCCAATATATCTCAAGTATCCGAGTTCTGTATTGGTTTGTGGACCCAGTGGGTCTGGTAAAACTACTCTCTGTTTTAAAGCTATATCCAACTGGTCCAAACACATCTGTCCAGAACGCCCCATGCTCAAGAAAGTCATTATTTTCTACGACTCCTGGCAACCGTTGTATAAAGAACTGCAAAATAGTGTAGACTGCGAATTTATTAATGAAACCCCACAAGAGCGCCATCTCGACGATATCCAGCCTCCATCAACTTGCGAAGAAGCTGTGGTTGTAATCGTGGATGACCTACAATCCAAAGTCGGCGAAAAGAATAACTCGATTACGAAACTGTTCACTGTATTCAGCCATCACAACAATGTTCAAGTGTGGTTGTTGGGCCAAGATCTACAGATCGGTGGTGATAATATGCGAACGATCAGAAAGAATGCAACCTACATTTTCCTTACGCCAGCTATAATGAATGGAAATGCCCTTCATACAATTCAACAATCCTGTTTCTACACAGACAAGAACTTTCTCATCAAAACCGCCGACCACGTATTTCGCAGACGCAATGCCGACTATATTCTGATAGATAACAGCCCCCAAGCCATTCGCTGCAACAAATTTCGCCTACGCTGTGGTTTATTCGAAGACGAAACGCCATTGGCCTATAATCCAGATGCTACCAATGGGTTCGAGGAGCACATCATCAAAAGACCGACGAAAGACGAATTCCAACACATAATCGATGGACTGCCGGCCTGCTCGAGAGGAGATGCTCGAAACATACTCAACTACCTACTATGTGGAGATAAATTTGCCTACGATGTAGAAACTGGAGAAATTTTCAAATCTGATAATGTAGCTCGATACAGAATCAAAGGATCTAATTTACGCGATTTGCTGTACTGTATATGTAGCAATACTAATCAAGTAGCCTTAGGAATGCACGATTTTCTATGTATGCTGTATGAAACACCTATGCCTAGTGAGTGTATAGTCAACTTAAATTTGCGAAATCAGTTTACAAAACCCCCCTTATCCCCCTTTCCTCTGGCGAGCGTATAAGGTCAGCCTGAAGGCTGACCTATTCGCTCGCTCCCCGAGCAAAAAAACTTTTTGGGAGGGGGAGGGGTGGGGCGCTGGCTTGATTGTTGTGAAATAAATTTATTCATCGTGTTTACGTTTCGCATCCAACAGTTTCACTCTTTCAGCATCCGCTTCTACAGCCACTTGGTGTTCCTTTATAATCTTTTGAAATTGGCGCTTCAGCTCCAGGGTTGCTTGAAGATTGAGCGCGATCGGAGTTTGAGAAGTATATGTTGGCTCCAGTCTTTCTCGGCCATCCGGGCCCACAACTTTCTTGAATGGGCGTAGTTGTAGGAATGAGCTCTGCTTGACTCCGCTATGCCACCAACGGGCTCCCAACACCGATGACGCTCCCCAATCGGCCAACGGCACTACATTACTGTAGTCTCCGGCATCGCGACGTCCTACTCTCACACGCTTCTCCTTAACCGCCTGCTGACTCTTAGCCAGCTCTATAAGACCTTCCTCCAGCTGATCCGACATACCGACTGACTGGCTACCGATTTTCATCTCTTTTATTCCAATGACTCATCAAGTGGTACAGAGTATACAAAATCGGGAGATAACAAGTAACGTTTTATATAGAAAGGTTGTAAACCTACGCGTCTAGCAACTATAGAGTAGATAGCTGTATCATTGCGCCTAGTGCGAAATCCTCTGTTTATGGCTTCTACGGGCTGGCCTTCTTTTAATGCTTCTCTAAACTTTTCGAATCGTAAAATGTCTTGGTTGGTTTTCTTCGACACCCCTTTGGCAGCATGTTTGATAGTTTTTCCAGTTTCGTCCGCCATAATGTAGCACTTTGCAGACAGCCCGATAAATGCTTTGGCTCGATTTTCAACTTTGAAAAGTCCGGGCGTTCGTTTGGTGTAAGCTTCGGCTTGAGGGGTCCGATCATCGACGATGAAACTGTACTTTTTGGCCGAATATTCTGCCTTGAGATGTGGCAGCACCAAATCTTCGGAATTTTCGCTGGACCAGCTGACGATGATGCTGTCCGTGTCCGATCCGCAGATGGCGAGTTTGGTGTGGTCAAAGTATTTGAGCAGGTAGCTGTGTACAAATTTGAGAAGGTTCAGTTTGGCAGCTCCGAATACAGCCACTGCTATTTGAACAGGTAGGTCGAATTTGATTATTTTTGGTCTCAACTGAACTTCCGCGTAGTCCGTAGCTAGCTCCAGGTGGCTTCTGTAGGTTGGGCCATTCAACAGAGTTTTGAACTTGTTCAGGTCGACGATTTTATGCTCGCTCCTCTTCTCTGGGTTGTAGGCGAATTTGCCCCAGGCGCTAGCTCCCATATGTTTGGCCATGTTCGTTTTGATGAGATTTTTAGTCTTGTCCCCTTCTCTGCGCATATCAGCTGTCTGCCTTTCATACTCTTTGAACGGAAAGTGTCCTCCTTGAAATTGAATGATTTTGTGGACCTTCTTTATAACGACTCCTATTCCACAAATATAGCGCAGCAGTGGGGTGTAGATTAGAACCTCCTTGCCAGTCATGCATGCTACCAGGTTACGTCTGGGCTTGACGAATGGGGTTCCGTTGGCTTCCGCCTGCTCGAGAAGAGGTGGTGGGACCATTTTTGGGTTGATGTCCATATGTCTGATGATCGGTGGGAACATCATTAACTTTTCGTAGTGAGGGTGGTTAGGATCGGAGTCTAGGTCCACCACTGCAAAGCCGAAGATTTCACCACTTTTCAGCTTGTTGACAGCATCTTGCTCCTCCAGCTTTCTCGCATTACCACCGAATCGCTGTGGACCCAGTGTCCAAGTTGAGACAAACTTTTTCAGGCCGGCATCGGTACGCAGCTCTCGTTTGAACTCGCACTCCTGCATAACGATGAGGAGGTTGTGGTTCTTTTCCCAGACTTCGTTCCGTGCTAAGGTGGCCTCCTTCATGTCATTGTAGGTCTTTCCAGTCACTGGACTGACTTCTTCTCCTAACCTGCTAACTGGACAGTTTGGATTTGTACAGCCGTGACTGTGACACCCATCGAATTCTAGAATCGTGTCCAACTGCGCACAGTAGCCGTCCGGCCTCCACTGTCTGCCATGAAAGAACACTGGCTCCTCCCCATTTAGTTTGTGTCGAATCGGCCATCTGAGTTTGGTAGCCATAAAATCTAACCACTGAATTGCGGTTGTTGCTAGTTTTTCACCACTCAGGTGAGGGTAGAACTCGTCTTCGGACTTGCGCACCAAGTAAGGACCCACTGGCATTTCAGAGGCGATGGCGTGGAGGTATTGGTTATTCGAGTCCCAACTTTCGACTACTTTGGTTAGGTATGTTGAATTGGGGGCTACTGGAGTCACGTCCGCTTCTTGGTGTCGTGTGAAGATTTCTGCCAGTCCGCCGGTTAGCCCCTTGCTCCTGAACAGTTGCAACGTTTCCTCTTCTGGCACCACAAAGTAGGTGTTGATGGGAGCTGTTGAGAGCAAAACTGGAACGATGGCTCCTTGAATGGTGCAGTGGTCTGTGAAAAGGTCTACTCCTTTCTCAACCCATTGTTGTTGCAGAGTTTCCAAGGCTGGAACCATGCAGAGACAGTCGATTTTGCAGTACTCGATCAGCCAGTCGTAGAGATTGTTGCAACCGCTTTGGTGCCAGAGCTTCTTGAATTCTTGGTAGTTTTGTTCAATTTCAGTTTCCGTTTTCCCAAGGGTGTTGACACCGGTGAGGTCTGAGACAAAGTCCGACGTTTCTGGCATCCCAAACTCTTCCAAGTCATAAGCATTGTCGATATTTTTCAGTGAGCTGTAGGGGAACCAAGCTTTATCGATCTTGTCAGTCTGATCTTTGGCAAAGTTGCTGACAAAGTCTCTCAGAGGAATGGTTTGTCCACCGAGGTAGTTGAGCACATCCAGAATTCGCAGCTTGTTGGTTAGGATGGCATCGTATCGACTGGCCCCATTTTTCAGCAGGAAACGAATTCCAGTCTTTGGCTTTTCGTCAATGTCTTCTAGAAAGGCACGATTGTCTTCCTCTGCCTCACCACTTTCTTCTCTGTTTGTCAGGTGTGCTGCACCATCGAATTCCTCCAAGAGTGGGAGTAGATGCTCTCTCATCAGGGGAATATCGTATGACCGGCCATTGAAAGCGAGCACATTGATGGTTTCCAGACGGTTTTCCAACTTGCACCGAAGTTTCTCTACTCTTTTGAGGTACTGCGCCTGTTTTTCGTTTCCTTCCAGCTGTGAGATTAGGTCATCCAGCTGGTCAAAGATGTACTGAGCTTTGTGAAAGTTGAGCTCCTTCACCATTAACCGCCAATGTTCCACTTGAGAGAGAAACTGCTTCAGATATTCTTCTGGTTCTTCATGATGGTTGACATAGGTTTTTACGTGTTCTCCAGGAATATTGGTAGCGGCGCACAACACTATGGCTTCGTGCTTGAACTCGTAGGTCATTTTTGTGGTCGAAAGTTCTGCCACTTTTTCCATCCGACTTTCAGCGTCGAACACCACGAAGTATTGTTGGAACGGGTCGGTGGGTTTCTTCAGAAGCACTCCCACCTTTTCTAGCTGTTCCACGATGAGTGGTCGGCTCGAGTACTTGCCGGTTTTCACGACAGTTTTGGTTCCACCCTTGCATTTGTTTTGGTGATGGTTATTATCTCTTTCGGTGCGAGAAAGTTTTTCACACTTGGTGCACTGGTATCCTCCCAAAAATTTGTGCTCCTTTCCAGGTTTTATGAGGCAAAAGTGTTTCTCTTCAAATGTCAGCACTTGACACACTCCAAGCCGTTTTCCTTCTTGCGGTAGTCTGATCAGTTTGACCTGGTTTGAGTCACTCGTCATGGCATAGACTTTCACACCCACATCGAATGTGTCTTCAATGAACGCGAGCTCCCCGATCGAAATTCCACGAAATGATGACAGACTCGACTCTCTGGCATCGCAGTACTGTCTCGCGAGGTTTTTAGCCTCCTTTTCACAGTTTTTGTAGGTTTTTTTGGACAGAAAAACTGCTAGGCATCGGAACAGGCACAGCCCATCATTGAGAAGATTCTTTCCATGATGATCGCTCGCAAAACAGAAGAGGTTTCGGTTGTTGATAATAGCATCGGGAAAGTCATTTTGTTGCAAGTCCCCTCTCAATGGAAAGTCGTCGAGTGGGATGACAGTGAATTCCACGTTGGTAGGTTGAAGGTATATGTAGCGCGAATTCGGTGCATAGTTGACCATCTTCTCGTCAAAGTTCTGATGGGACAATTGTTGCACACTAGTTTCCAGGTCGGCTTCACTTTGAATAATCAGGGGTTTTGCGTTGAGCTGAGTCTGGTAGTCTGGCTGCCACCACACAACGCGCCCGGTTCTCTTATCCAATAGCACGATCCCCGCTCGAATGTTGACTTTGAACATTGTGCCACTACCATCGCGACCGGCTTCTCGTCGATACACAGCGTCTAGCTTGCTTGCTATTGTAGCTGGGTCCAGGCGATTGACTTCGAAGTTGTAGCGGGCAAAAGTGTTGAAGCGGTTTACTTCTGTTTGAATCAGCTGGTTGTTGGCACGAATCAGGTTGCTGACTGCCTGATCTGTAGCAATCGTCTGTTTCTTCTCTGCTCGATGAAGGTTAAGATAGTTGAGACGATTGTTAGAGCGTCTTGTTGGTTTAGGAACATCGATATTCAGGGCGTCTAGGAGTTTGACTTGGTGACCAATTTTTGGTCTTTTGGTAGCTGGGGTATTCGAGTTTGGAGATATTTGCTTCCTTTTTGGAGCCATAGCAGAACAACCGCAAAGCGTTTCAGTGGAGAAGACAATGGATACTAGACGACTGAGTGAGTGCTTATATAGTCCCCCAGACACTTCCTGTTGTGAGTACAAAGTCTGTCTGTCTACGAACGTATGTTTATCAAATGCCTCAGATAGTGACGTCTGCGAATTGAAAATTGTCTGCTTCCTGGAGTACAAAGTCTCCCTGTCTACGAACGTATGTTTATCAAATGCAATATGAAAATATTCGCTACACTCCACTCGTCCTTATTGCTTTAGCAACATTTTTGAATTGAACGCTTTGGTTTTGGATCATCGAGTCCCAGACTGTGGGACCACAGTCGGCTGAGGCACGCGTCCAGCTGGGAGGGTTATCAACCGTCTGGTAGGTCAACGCTATGATAAACATTTGGTTTCATCATCGCGAGTCTGGTAGGTTTTTTCTCAACCCGCGCTGCCTTATATATGCTTCCTGATAGAACGTTGTGCTTCAGCAAAGTTCTTCTCAATTTAAAATTTTCTTAGCAGAGTATTCTGAACTGGACTTTTGATGCAAAAGTTTATACACGTTTGAGATTGACTTTAGAATTTGATAAGCCCTGCGATCGACCATAAATTTTGTTAGCGCAGAAGGGCGGTCTGTTGTTTAAGTCTGCTACAGTCTAGACACTGGCGAGACAGAGAGGGTTTGCGGAATACTTTGTTTACGTATGGGGGCTAGAATGCACTCTCTTCCTATTAGAAACGTTTGTTGTTTTCTCATTTTTCTTAGCAGAATATTCTGAACTGGACTTTTGATGTAAAAGTTTATTCACGTTTGAGATTGATTTTAGAATTTGACAAGCCCTGCGATCGACCATAAATTTTGTTAGCGCAGAAGGGCGGTCTGTTGTTTAAGTATGCTACCGTCTAGACACTGGCGAGACAGAGACAGAGTTTGCGGAATACTTTGTTTACATATGGGGGCTAGAATGCACTCTCTTCCTACTACTAGCAATCAGCTTTTCTCAAACGGTATGACGTATACATAGAATGGAGTGTCAGAAATGGGGCTTATAGTGGTCCCTAGCATACTACTAC